>JAYJMB010009210.1:0-15058 GCA_036873735.1 Pouteria campechiana
AATCGCTTCTTCAAATACAACCTATTCGTGAATGCCTTTGACTTGTAGCCGCTCTCTAACTTTGTCCACACCTTCTCTAGATCTGTCAAGTTAATAACCTCTCAAAGTGTGTTTTCAGTAACAAATAATTGGATAGTACTCGTCATAAGATCCCTTGTGTCTTGCCATGCATCTTCAGTTAGCTTTTTTGATTTCTCTGACTTCTTCTTGAGAGCTTTCACTGTCCCCTCATGAGTCAAGATATTCTTCACCCGTTGCTGCCACAAGGTGAAATCATTTTGCCCATTGAACGGTTCAACTCTGAATGTAGCCTTCAGATTTGTCTGTGTTATTTTCTGACCTGAGCTGCTTTGTGCTATTACCTTGTTTGAAGTTCTCGCAGTTTCTGACATTCTCCAATTTCAAACCACACTATTCTGCATAAAATATTAAAAAACAAGCAGAATTTCTCCAATATGAACCGTTCAAAAATCTAGGAAATAACTCCTGGATCACCAAAATCCAACCTCCGGATCTCTAGATATGGGCCAACAGAATCTGATTGTTCATCCTCCTCTCTGTTTTGTCCATCACGACAAACAGATGCTTCCGTGTGTCACCTTCCACATGCAAGAAGCCCTAACAGCAACTGCTGCCTCTACGTGTCACCAGCCGTCAATCATCCGTCGGCTGATCGCCACTAACCAGCACCTCAACACCTCTATTACGACGCCAGTAATCCCTCTGCCTCGCCGAATTTGTTCCTCTAATGGCTGAAAAATGCCGAAGAAGCCTGTTGTCGCCCTTCTTCCTCTTCGCCGACCACGTTATCGCAACAACTTCTTCTCTGGCTAGAGCAACTCGGCTCTCTGTTGCTTCTGCTCGCCATCGATGGCCAACAACCTCAGCTTCCGACTGAAAAAAAAAATCATCGTCTCCTTCTGCCTCTGCGTCTATTTGGGAAGAAAATCCAACAATGGACATAGCCACTATTCGTCTGCCCCTTCGCCTAACGCTGTTGATCGCACACTGCTGCTGTCGATCGACTCTGATCCTCTTCTTCGTTGTCGACGACAACGCGCTGCTACGTCTCTGCCACTGCCACATTTCCCTTTCTGTTGGCAGCCTCTTCCTTTGCTCCGACTGGGAAGAAGAAAACACATCATGTGAATGATCGCTCGTCTACGCTGCCTCTGTTCATGCTACGTCCTCGACCACAAGATGCCAACAGACCGCATGCAACCCCTGTCCGATTAGGGACCCTGCTGCTCACACCGCACGATCACTTTAGCCACACGATATGGACGCCACCTCTGATTTACTTCCAACATTATTCGATCTGGCCCATACTGCCCAATCAACCTCCAATTATAGATCTAATCGTCCAACTGCCACACTAACCCACCTTGTTGCCCTACTACCAATCTGAGTGCGTGATCACCTTGATTTGATGCTTGTACCCCATTTTCAAAATCATCGAATTTCAAAAATCCCACAAAATCCTACAAACCAAAGCTCTGATACTATTTGTTGGGAATAAAAATATCGAAAATACAAGCAAACATCAATCAATCACACAGAGAATTAATGTAATTTAGTCTTGCAACCTACTCCACCAGAGAAAAGAATAACTCACTATGAAAGAAAATTATTATATATCTTCTCTTAAAGATAACAACCTGCCTCTCACGCATACTTCTCAGTGTTTGTCCTTTCTCTGTGCTCTCTCTAATCCTAGGGAACATATTTATTTATGACCCTACACAATACACATGCCCTAACGCGTAAAACTCATGTGGAGGCCCAGTAAGCCTTACAGAATACAAGACACTACCCAACAAGAAACACTCCCCAGGTATAAATGATTCAAGCTTTGTGGTCCACACAAGCCTCATACGTAGATAATTTCATAATCCTAGCTATGTTCTATCATGGGTAATATTTTATATTTCTCTATCTTCCGTCTATTTTATCAATGCTTATTTACAGGGGAGATGAGATCTTATATCCAAGTAATCTTGTTTGTCCTATGGGCACGAGACACGTGGTGAATGCATCCACGGCATAGTGTGCGTCTTATGCATGTAAGGAGGTCAGTCCTTGTACTTCCGTGTGATTACGACATCCGATCCCAAACCCACAGGCATTCGCATCATCCGCAGCCTCTTTGTCGTTGCATTTTGGGTTATCGTTCTGAACTTCTGATCGAATGTCTTTAAAATCAAAAGCTAGAGGGAATTAGGCATATATTTCGATGCGTCTTATTTCGAAAGACTAAGCTATAAGCACTAAAAATAAGTCCAAACATGGCCTTAAAAATTATAGTAGACCAGCATCATTTTTATTAAGATTTCAATAATTAGGTTTTATCTGTATTATATTACCAACGCAAGTGCCTTAATTACACAACTTTTAAGATTCGTACAATATCTTAACTACTATCATAACTCTACTTTTTATGTAATTATACACATTTTTAATTATTTTTTTTATACTTTCGATTGTAAAAACTTCATACTCTCCAAACAAAGCAACAACTCTACTATTTTACATAATTATAGATATTTTTAATTATTTTTTAAATAATTTTTATTAAAAACCTTATATTCTCTACGCCACTTTCCTAACATAATCCCAAGAGCACAGTGCACCTCTTTGTCAATGCACTGCTTGCACACCCCATCCAAATATTATTTAAAAAGATAGTAAACTGCATAGAGCATGAAACATGAGACAACCTATTAAGCTTAAAAAATATCAGTATATATATATATATATATATAACTGTGAAATAGATGGTCAGAAATGCTTTTCCATTATTAGATTCACACGGATTGTTGCAATCGGACATGTATGATTTGTCGGCATTAGAAACGTGGTCCATCATCCACGTCATACTGTTGTCGTATGTCGAGGACAGTCCTTTCCCTTCCGTCTTTAAAAGACCACAAGTCTCTGCCTCAGATTCCACAGCCATTCGAATAATCTCTACATTGCATTGTCTTCGCATTCTGAGCTCGACGGTAACGCCAACCTCGGCTTGCTTAAGAATCTGAAATTGGTCTGAAATTAAAATCGTAAAGAAAGGGCTCCAAGATTTGAGTGGAAGTAGAGGCTTATAAATATCATTCAATTCATGTTGTTCTTAGAATACCAAGAATGTAAACGATTATATTTATTAGTATTTATACAAATGATTTTGGTTTGTGATGTGGTCCACTGGGTGGATAAATAGTCAATAATTGGTAGAAAGAAGGAAAGGAAGCTTGGATGTCTCATAGGCCACTTGGCCTGGACACCCACAATTGGTAATGGACGGCTAGTTGGCCACTTCCACCGCAGTCCTAAAAGTCGGTTCATCCCCCTTCCACCATCAAAGTTCAAGAACAGTAAAACCAAAATTAAAGGTTTCTTTTATTATTATTTTTTAACATTTACCAACCTCCAACTTTTCATAATAAATAATTCTACACTTTCTACATCATTAGCTTCATTTTTAAAAAAATTACATATTTTGATTTTTTATCTCCGTGATTGATATAACTATTGACCAGGCCAACATCATCAACTTCCATTTTCACTTTTTTTTTACTAAAAAGTCTTAAAAGATTATTTATTTTAATTTAATCTATTTTAAAATTGATATCATCATTAATTATAGCAACATTATGGCTTTTTCTTTTACACCTTCTGCGGGCCTTACTTAACAAAGGAAATTTGTCTACTACAAAGGGAATTTAGTTTTTATTCTTTGGTGCAAATCGGTGGATCTTTGAGTGCCTTCCCCATGGGCCGTAGAAGCACTCCTTTTCTGTAAATCAAATGCTTTCAATATTTATACTATTTTTACTGGCCACAAGAAGGTTTTATTTTTTTCTTTGGGGAATTTTTATATTGACTAGCAAATTTTGTGGTGATTAAAAACTACACAACAAGTATTTTTGTAAAACACTTAAAATAAGATTTTGAATTTGCAAAAAATGGCAAAATTGGTATGAACAAGGCAATACAAACTTCTTGCATACAACGAAGGTGACATAATTTTTGTTTTTCAATAACCTATTTACACCTTTTATAATATTTAAGAAAACTCTTATTCATTAAAAAGATTGTAAGCTTTAACAAAAATATTTGTGAAATTCTCAGGCGCTTTGAAAATATTTGGATAAATTAAAATACCAATTTTCCCAAATATCTATTTGACAAATAAATGTGAAAGCTAAAAGGTTAGATTTGATTAAAATTTAAATATTAGAGTGCTTTATAAAACCGGATGGGTATTTTGAGAATTATCCAATAATCATAAGAATATTTTATAAAAATGAATTTTGATGCCTTCTTTAGAAGAAAAATGTACCTACTAAAAACAAAAACACGATACTTCGCAGCAGTTAACAAAACAAAACACACCATAAAACTATCGGCAAACAAGTTGCAGTCAAAGAAACAGTGTCCCAAGACAGCGACTCCACTGACCGTCGGCCGACGAATTTCCGCGTGCTCCGCTTGGAATGCCAGATTATCGACCTTCAACGGTCCTCGAGTAACAATTCGCGGCCCCCGGCTTCCAGCACCTTTTTTTCAATCAACCACTCCCGCTCCGGGACATTCTACAAAATGAATTGAATCTGGGCCGTCCGTTTCAGAAGAATGCAACGGCCGCTGTTTCGTCTCTCCTTCCCTTGCTATTAATACAAGCATTCGCCGCCATCTCAGGAGTCATCACCAGGAGTTTCTCCTTGCCATTTGTTCGTGTCAGAGTCTTCCATCTAAAGCATCTAGACGGAGAGAGAGAGAGAGAGAGGGCTGTGAAAAACAATAACCCTGCCTCTCTTCTCTCTCTGCTCCAGATCTGCCTGTCATTTCGGTATGAATTTCCTCCCTTCTCTTCATTAGCGTAAGTTCGTACTGCTTTTGTCACGTTTTGCGCGATCTTTTCTCGTTTAGATCTCTCTTTCTTATCGCTATCTATGGTTTTTTAGGGTTTTTGAAGGATTTTCGATGTTTTAGCTTTGGAATATGTTTGTTTATGAAGACCGTCTAATTTTTCATCTGGATTTGTAGTTTTCTTCTTTTGTCTTGTTATGTAGGAATTGTTGCAGATTCATTTGAGTTCTTGAGGTTCTGATGCTGTCATTTGCTTTGTCTGTTTGTTTGACTCTGCTTCTGAGGTCGATTTAAATTTGTGGTGGAATGCGCAGGCATTTTTCTTAGCTTGATTAATTCGACGAAAATTCATTCGAATTTATCTACGGGATTGAAGCTTTTGCTGTCTTTTGAAGATTAGTATCGGATTATTTCTGTGCAATTCAAAGTGTAGGAAAGCTTTGATTTTGTCAGCTGGTCAAGTATTTTGTCCAGCATTGCATCTACATATTATTGTACCATTCAATCATTTGCACGATTACAATGGCGGCTTTGTTGAGTTTTGGAGGCATTGAAACTCCATGTGCTGGTGTCAGAAAGAGTTTGGTGTCAATTCCATCAAGAAGAATTGAGTTTGGAGCGTATATAGCTTCCACTGCTGGATTTCTGCATGAGCTGCGGGTTGGCCACTGTGTAAGTAAAACCTTGAGAATCAGTTGTCAGAAGGGAACTGTTGCTGTGGTAGAGAAATCTGAAACTTTTAGGCAAAGCAATGATGGAAGTGTAGGGCAATTGACGTGTGTCATGAAGTTTGGTGGTTCTTCAGTGGCATCAGCTGAAAGAATGATAGAGGTTGCACAACTTATTCTTGGTTTTCCTGAAGAGAGGCCTGTAATCGTTCTGTCTGCAATGGGAAAGATAACCAATAAACTTTTACTGGTATGCTTGATTAAAGTCCGCTAATCTCCTCTGTTTTTGCTTTTCTTAATTATATATTGGTATAGTTGAGTGTTTAAGTTTTACCACCTGTGTCTTAGGCTGGCGAAAAGGCTGTCAGTTGCGGTGTATCTAATGTGTCTGACATTGATGAATTGAACTTTATTAAGGATCTTCATCTCAAGTAAGATCTTAGTTCTTGTTTTTTTTTTTCTGATTTTTTAACATCGTTCAAAAACTTTGCAATGGAACGTGTCTGGGATTCTAATCCATTATTCTCATTGCTTTCTTGATGCAGGACTGTTGATGAGTTGGGATTAGATTGTTCTATTATTTCTGGTGAGGCTTTTTTGTCTTCCTTTTCCCTTTTTATTTTCATACTTTTTTTTTTTGGGTGGGTTTTTGTTTTCTTTTTTTGGCTAGTAAAATGAAAATCAATATCTTAATTTGGGCATCTAATTAAGTTGATTTAAATCTTTCTCTGAAAATGAGTTGTCAAAACAAATATGCAGTAGCTTGGAAAGGGTGAAAAATGTCAATTCTTCTGTATGAAGGATACATACTGTATATACCGAACTTTCCACATGCATGTATCTGTGTAGATACATGTTAAAAAAGGACCAGAAAAGCTAAATTTTTTCCCCAAATCATGCTTGGGAATTTATTTGTTTCCTGCAGACAAGTATGGTTTGAATCTGATGACTGAAACCTACATGCAATTATTGTGTCATAATTACACACGTTATTCTGTTTCACCTCTTATTTTCTTTCAATGATCTTGATATCTTAAAACTGAAAAGAGGACCAGGTAAATGCAATGCCAATTCATGGAGGTGATCATTACACATTCTTTGCTCAGGAAGACCTCAAAGACTCCTCTACTTATTTTTCTATTTCTTTACGAAGGTAGAAAGGATATTAAAGACATTGGGCATCATATACATTAATCTTAATTAGAGTTCACTAAAGAAAAAAGCTTCACCTGAAGAAAAAAGCTATGTTTGTTAAGTCTCTTGTTCCCATTTGGAGTTTGTATAATGAACTTAAATAATTGCTTTAATGTTGTGCTGTTTGTAATATTTACTTTATTTTGCTATGAATTTCATCATATTGCAGTCTGAAAACTATTTCTTAATTGAACTCATTATCATGTCTATCAACTCTAGTCTCATTTATTTGCTCCATGTCCCTTTTGACTTTTTGGTCCATACTGATAATCTTTTTCGTGAAGATGCCTGATGATGTTGATCCTCGTCTGTTACTAATTTACAGCATTGCTGGATGAACTGGAGCAACTTCTAAACGGTATTGCTATGATGAAAGAGATGACTCTTCGGACAAAGGATTATTTAGTGTCCTTTGGAGAGTGCATGTCAACAAGGATTTTTGCAGCATATTTGAATAAAATTGGAGCTAAAGCTCGCCAAGTATGTTATTTTGAGATCCTTTACTTTGGACCAATATTCCTTTATGAGTACATTTTTATCACCTTCTAAAATTGCTCATCATTGAAACCTTATCCCACCAATGGATTAGCTACATGAATTTGCTACTCATTCCATTTTGCTGCTGCTACATTTAGTTGTATTGATCCCATTCTGCCATGTCACTGCTCAGTCCAGTTCAATCCCACTAGCCACACTTTATTAAATCAAACTCGGTTTTGTGCCAATGGCCAAGCTGGTCAGTCTGCTATGTTAATAATTTGAGTTTCAACCATCATCTGGCTGCTGTTACTTTTTGGTAAAATAGGGAAGATGATATATGCTTGGCAGGTGGTCAGCATCTTTTGCTTTTTCCCTGTTTTAAAGGTAAACACCAAATTGATGGTATTAAAGCCTGGTAAAAGATTGTTCTCCAAAGTAGCCCAAGCCTGAATAAGAGGCATTGTTGTCATGTTCAACAGAGCTCAGGTTGGCCAGGGTTGGGGTAAACCAACCAAGGCTGATTAAAAGCCCCAATCCCACCCTACCTAGTTTTGCTCTGCAACAACCTAGATGTAGATAAAAAGAGTGAGCAAGAAAATGAACTAGAAAGGATAAGCAATCAGAAAGATTTGGTGTATTTAGTGTTTTACAGCAAGTTTCTGGTTAGGCCACATTGTTCCAATGCCTTAATGACTCAACCTGATCTTCATATTTGGGTTGGGTTCAACCCAATTTGACAGACATAAATTTTACCCTTTTCTGAACACAATCTAACCCAGAATCAGGTTCATGTTGAATCCAAATTGGACTTGCACCCCCACTTTCCATGCAGATTGTTGATATGCTATAACAACCCATGATCACATTGCTGAGGTATTGTCTGCTTTGGATCATCATAGTTCTCACGGCTTTGGGCCTTTGTGGTTGTTGCTCATGCAATCCCCACAAAAGGCGCCTTAACAAGTTTTCATAAGGCTCACATATATAAATCAAGATCACCCCACCCACCCACCCACCCACCCCCCAGGCAATATGGGATATTACAATTCACTCTCCTCGGGCTCTAATGTCTTACTTGGACACACCTTTATTCCTAGACTTGTCGGGGGTCGACTTTGATACCATTTATACGAACCCATGGCCATGCTATTGAGGTATTTTCCGCTTTGAACCATCACAATTCTCACGGCTTTGCCCCTTTGTGCTTGTTGTGGAGGTTATATGGGTAACAACCACAAAGGGGCAAAGCCATAAGGACTAGGTTAGTCTAGAGCAGACAATACATCAGTAGTGTAGCCATGGGTTGTTATATATGCTGTCAAGCCTTGTGAACTAGTCCTTGGGTAGGCAATATAACAAGCAGTACATCAATATTTCATGGAGTTCCCAATGGAGTTCATTCTATCTGGCATTTGCTTTAAACCAAGTTGGAAAAACTGCTGAGAAACCTCTCCACGCGTGATGCCATTCTTATTTTGCTTATCAAACTGATTACTATCAATTTTTTCTTCTCTCTTCCATGTGTGTGATTTTTTTTTTAATTTGTTTTTTTTTTAATTTTTTTTGAAAGGTAAGGATTACGGGCAGGTCTGAAGTTCAAAAATTTGCCTCATGCTCAAATACATCTCACACATTTAACTGACAGCTAGGTTTTTTCTTTTAGGAAAATATAGTTCCTGCTTGAACCTTTTTTTCCCTTCATTAGTTGCCCACTCTATTTCTTAGATGTTTTCACCTTGCTATGTGGTAGGTGCAATTTCCATAGCTTTAGCTCTCTCTCTCTCTCATATCAACTTTAGAGTATAGTGCTTGTCTTGCTTCTCTTTCTGCCATTGCTTGTTCTTCTTATACTTTTGTTGTTCCCGCTTATTTGGTAAGCATCATTACTCTTGAGGGGCAATCCTTACTAATTGATAACTTCTTCATGCTCTGCAGTATGATGCATTTGATATTGGTTTTATAACCACTGATGACTTCACAAATGCTGATATCTTGGAAGCAACATATCCTGCAGTTGCAAAGAGATTACATGGAGATTGGACAACTGATCCCGCAATACCCGTTGTCACTGGATTTCTTGGAAAGGTCTTTCTTATGGCAAATCTGATTCACACATTTAGCTTTATTGTATGCTGGACTCTTTTCTCATTACAGTTTTACTGATGATAAAACAGATTTTCTCAATGAACCCATAATCTTCAAAGTCAATTTTTGGTGTGGCTTCTTATTATGGTACTTATATCTGTTGAATGCAGGGATGGAAATCCTGTGCTGTAACTACCTTAGGTAGGGGTGGAAGTGACTTGACAGCTACAACTATTGGCAAATCATTAGGTTTACGAGAAATTCAGGTTTAGTTCAAAATCTTTGTTCATATGGATTTAATTCTTGTCCCAAAAAACATTGCAACTAATCGTAAATGGAATCTTTATTTTTTATTCATCTCATTTTATACAGGCTAGTAGCATAGAGCTAGCTACCTTTATACTTGCATTCATCTTACAATATTTTAGCCTGGCATTTTTCTCACAATTCTATTTTTCTAGTGGGAAGTTAGGCAAAAATGTTTGTGACAATTCCAGTGAAAATTGTTCATTGCAAGCCGATGCATGAACAAAATTCACACTGGCCGCTAGAGAATTCTTGCCTTATCATTCAACTTGATTGAGAGCTCTGGCGGGCTGTGGTATCATACAATGCTAGAATGGAACAGAAAGCATTCATTTGAGTACATGGCCAATTATCTGCTATTGATAGGACATATATGAGACACATTAAATGGATGTATTTTTTTTAGATATACATATTCTTGATTCTTATCCTAGGTATTGGTGAGAATTCTCTACAGTTATTTCATATTTGTGAACCATGTGATTAATAGATGGGGCTGACTTCTAACCCAATGCCTATAAAAGGCATAAAGCCCCTAATGATTGTTATGAATTTGTCCAAACATCCCGATGGGCCCACAATGAGCCATTGTCATTTTTCACCATAATTGTGTTGAGTTATTGCTTTCTCCAGATAATTTCCCTTGTCTATTTGCCCTTCAGAGTTTTTTTTTTTTAATTGTTTTGTTCCTTTCAAGTGACTATATAACAACCTAGCATGTGTGGTTTTTAATTAATACAATTCATGGCAGGTGTGGAAGGATGTGGATGGTGTTTTGACTTGCGATCCTAATATTTACTCACGTGCACTGCCGGTACCATATTTGACATTTGATGAAGCAGCTGAACTTGCATATTTTGGTGCACAAGTGAGTTCTGACACCTACTTGCCCGTAATTATCTAATTAAGGATTTAAAACTTGGCTATCTCAGTGGTGTGACTATTTATATTCGTGGTTATGCATGCAAGGACATGTGTTCTTTTATTTAATTACATCTCTGAAGGAGCAAAAGCTGACTAGAGGCTCTCCACCTTTATCTATTTCTCGTCATCCAAATGTCAGGAAATGTTTACATCCCTGGTGGCCTCACCTTCTAGCATGATGAGTTTTGACACGTATGACATTTGTGTTGGAAGTAAGCATGTAAGGCTGTTCCAGTAAGATTGGTATTCCTCAGCAGAGGTGGTTGGCACCTGTAAAACAGAAAACTATGATATGATGGTCTCATGAAATAGTAAATATCCTAAACCAATTGGGCCTACAGAACTGATGTGGCCTTGTTTTTTTATTCCCCTATCTGTGATCTGTGGAATTCTCCAATTTCTTGAGGTGAAAGCTGACAATGTTATAATCATTCTGTGCTTTCTTTTTGAAGTCTTTGTTATATGTTGTCCTTGTTGTAGGTTTTACATCCACAATCCATGCGTCCTGCTAGAGAAGGGGACATTCCAGTTAGGGTCAAGAACTCTTATAATCCTAATGCACCGGGTACTGTTATCACTCGAACAAGAGATATGAGTAAGGTCTGTGGCAATATGGCAGTTCAATTTATCAGTCACCCTTTTCTTTTTCCTTTTTTTTATTTTTGAAACTTGAAATGTGAACAATCTCAAATTTATCAAATTTTGTATCTGATTGACAGGCTGTACTAACCAGCATAGTTTTGAAACGGAATGTGACTATGCTGGATATAGTGAGCACTAGAATGCTCGGTCAGTTTGGCTTCCTTGCAAAGGTACACATTCGGGAAGTTCCAACCATATCTTCATGACCATACTATCCTGTGCATTTTCAGACTGAAAATTATTGTATCTTTTTTCTGTACAGGTCTTCTCCATTTTTGAGGAATTGGGCATCTCTGTAGATGTGGTTGCAACAAGTGAAGTCAGTATTTCTTTGACCTTGGATCCATCAAAGCTTTGGAGCAGAGAACTTATACAGCAGGCAAGTGTACGAGCTTCAGATCTTTGCTCTCTGTCTAATCGATCCTTTCCATTTTCATTTACTACTGTTTCCACCATTCAGAAGTTCAGTTTTGCTGTGTTGCCAACAGCCTATGGACTGGGCTGCAGCTGGTGTTTAAGTGTTTAAGTTCTTGAAACTGATTGACCCAGCTTGAATTAAGTTCAGGCTTTGGGTCTGCATGCCAGGTGATGATCAGGTTAGGATTGGACAAGGCATGATCAGGTTAGGATTGGACAAGGCAAACCTGATGTCAATACAGGTCAGGTTCAAGTTGACCAAATTCAGTTTTAAGTTGGGGATAATCATGTGTATTTGGTTCACTTCATAGGTTTGGGGAATTTGGTGTCGTTACTAGGGTGCGTTACATTTCAGTTTGGGTTGGATGCATTCTTCTGTCCTTACAGTTTGGGTTGGAGTCGTCCTACCATCATTTCAGATTTGGGTTGACTCTTAACCTTCCTACATTGCAGAAGTTTAACCTGCAGATATAATTTGATAATTAAAGATGCAGCCTAGTTTGCATGCTTGAGGTAGTCTTCTGGCATCATAAATTATCACCTTTAGATCTGTTGGTAGTAGCTTTGTGCATAAGCATAGTTTTGAGGTCTAGGGGAGGAAAATATAGATTTGAATTTTTCGTCTGACCAGTAAATTGGGCAAGATTTGGGTTTTTGGGTATAACCCATGCAGGCATGGTGAACGGCTAAGCCTCCCATTTTGCATTTTGTGCCATCCAACTATTCCACATTTTGTGGATTACTGTTTTAACCATCTATGTGCATTGAATCAATAAGATGGCCCGCCTGGAGATGCTGATGCCACATGTTTTCATTTATAGTTCACTTTGATTATGTCAATAAAGGATAGGTACATGGTGTGCTTTTTCTGAGTTTGTAAGCAAAAAGACCAAATGTTTTCCCCAGTAAGGTATCATCCAGTTGCTTTTACAGAAGTGCCTTGCAGAACGAGAAGCTCTTACTTTAGGCTTCCTGGGGAGAAGAACAATAAGCTGGAGACCAATTACTGTACCACTATGGCCACTGTGATACAGTCACTGAGTTCTACAATTTCTGCTGCAACTTTGCCATTGTTCATTTCTAGGCTATGATTCACTGACTTCAGTCTCTGAGTTTAACATTTTCCGTTGCAACTTGGGCATTGATCATTTCTAGCAAGCCAACCAGACATTGTTTCTCTGAGCAGGAACTTGACCATGTAGTGGAAGAATTAGAGAAGATTGCTGTGGTGAATCTGCTTCAGCACAGATCTATAATATCTCTTATTGGCAATGTGCAGCGGTCTTCATTGATACTAGAGAAGGTACCCACTTAGTATTTTTCACTTGCTGATTCTTTTGTGAGAACACAACATCCTATCGACCTTTATGTGAGAGCAGGGGAATGGCACAATGTAAACCATCTCCAGTTGTGTATTTCTTCTGTGACCTGTCAGGCTGCCATCTTGCCAAATGATGTATGTACTGTTTTTGTGTCGATACCAAACTTCCAACTGTTCTCCATGATAGGTTTAGCCCCTCTCTCGCTCCCTATGGATGCATGTGCAGTGCCATCTCTAGTTAGTGTAAAGCACAGATGGCTGATAAATGTTAACATTTGGGGGTAAAAGGAAATGATAAGGCAAATAGTCTTATAAATAGATGGAAGTATCATCCAGAAGAAAATGTCCATTCAATCTTCTGAAGCTATAAAGGGGACCTTTGAAATTACTGAAGAATTTAAATAACTGTGTAATCGGGCAAAATCTGATGATGTTTTTTATGAAATCAATTGTTTAGAGATTTCTTCATTCCAGATGTCTGGGCTATATTTTTATGGTGCTATTAGACTGAACAGGACAGCCATGATGTCCCTTCTGGTTTAAGAAACGAATAGAAATTCTTTCTTTCTGCAAAAGATTATGGACTTTTTCTATTTGAGTGTGAACGTTTGATTTTTGTGCCACCCTTTTATTCTTTGTATGTGGTCGCAGGTATTCAATGTTCTTAGAACCAATGGAGTCAATGTTCAGATGATCTCTCAAGGTGCATCGAAGGTCCGTGGCCCTGGTCAATACCCACCTGAGGAGATTGCCTGGCTCTTGTCTTCTTGATCTGTGGTTATGTTATTCTCTGATCATTGTCAATTCATGTTTACCTGGCCAACATGAAAGGAGTTAAAAATAGATGACCAGCAAATGAGGAGAAAAGATCCACAGTAAATATCAGCTTGGCAACACTGGGCCATGCTTGCAAGAAGATTTTGCATAGGAGACACTAGCCAGCCCAATAATTTTTGGTCCATGAACTTTTATATAGTTGGATTAAGCAAAAGTAAGCTGTCCATGGCCACGCATATATCAAGAAGACCAGAACTCAGGGGTCGAAGGCTCTTTTGTATCTATTGCAATGGTTTCACTTTATCCTTATTATGCTTATTTCACATGTACAAGGTGCATGCATCATAACAGTTATACTGATGTAAACTTCGGACCTGTGCTGTGCTACTGGCAGGTGAACATTTCCTTGATAGTGAATGACAGTGAAGCAGAACAATGCGTGAGGGCACTGCATTCAGCATTTTTCGAAAGGGAGGTTCTATCTGACCTAGATAGTGCGTGCGCATCCCAAAACGGCTCTGCAGTTAGTCCAGGTACAAATTGATTGAATTTAATGTTGTTTCTCTCTCCTCTATGGAGATAGTTTTGTAGGCTTGGGGGGCTCTCTTTTGTTATATAGGTTATGTGCTTTCGCTATATGTAGAATGTTTATTTAATGTTATAGATATGAAGTTTTCTGAAAGCTATGGAGGTAGTTTTGTAGGCTTGGGGGGCTCTCTTTTGTTATATAGGTTTATGTGCTGTCGCTATATGTAGAATGTTTATTTAATGTTATAGATATGAAGTTTTCTGAAAGCAAGCTTTCTGTTGTTGGCTCAAATACCCATTCTACAGAAAGAATACCAATTTGCCACACTTAATATAACCAATTTGCCACTCTTAATATAACCAATTTGCCACTCTTAACTCCTGCCATAAATCAGCTTGCCGTACCCGTTCAGATTCTCCTCTCGGAGTCCTCAGGTGGGCAATTAGGTAAAGAGTTGGGAGTCAAACCTATGACGTTGGGGTCAGTTGCCAGGTTATGCAACCATTTTTCTACAATTAAGTTTTAGCTGTCCATTCGAAGCTTAATTATCCCTTTTAACGTCTCCTTAGTCCAGTTCGTATCATTAGTCCTCCAAATGTAGCACCCTGTTGCATAGGCGCGTCAAAATGCTCTGACACAGCGTTATTCTTTTTCAGTACCAATGTGCCGCACTATCATCCCATTTTCTTTCACCATGGACAGTTTGGATGTTCGATTGAAAGAAAGCAAAGAAAAAAAGTAGAAATTTATATGTATTTGCTGGCTTTCTGTACCATTTTCTTTCACCATGGACAGTTTGGATGTTCGATTGAAAGAAAGCAAAGAAAAAAAGTAGAAATTTATATGTAT
>JAYJMB010009210.1:15158-43117 GCA_036873735.1 Pouteria campechiana
TTGCTGGCTTTCTGTATTGCGTGCTTGTTAATTTCACAAAATTGCAATTGCAAACAATACACCCAAGGCAACCACCAACCAACGAGGGCAATCTCTGGGGGTTGGCCGTTATCACTGAAAACAGAGAATACCATATTGCATATCGTCAAGGAATATATGCTTTTGCATCCGCATCCCGACGCAGAGGCAGAAACAAAATTATGGGAGTTTGGAAAATGACTCGTGCGCTCCGCTGCGTCGGTGTGGATGACAGTCATCTCAATCAAACCAACAGGCTACGCAGAGGACCAAACAATCCCTTTCTCGCATATCAAATCTTCTGGATGCGTAACATTTTGAAGACACTTTCGTGTTCCAGGTCCATCACCATATTTTCAATGATATTCAAATCAGCCCACTGGCTAGGCTTCTCTCCTATGGCATAGGGCCACCCAAAAGTACCCAATTCAGCATTTATACGTTCAAAAGCTAAATAAATCTTAAATAATTTTAATATCCTAATCCTATTAATTTTTGTAGTTCAATCATGATTTTTGTATACCATAAAAAATTATATTCCCTTTATAGGCCTATGCTTGTAATAACCTTTGAATGGTAATAAAATAATACACCCTAAATATTATGAAACATAAATTATGTTTGATCAGGCTTAATTTCTAGTGCTTGAGACTTATTTTCTTAAAATATGGACCAATCAAGAAACGAGCATACTTGTCGCATGGCGAGACAACGACTTTTACGTAATTCCCAACGCCCTTATGAAACCCTTCCGCATACAAAACCATCTATCTCAAATATTCACGAGCCCTTTCCCAATTAACAATAACAATAAAATTAACGAGTTAAGCTTGTACCCTATTAAGTACAATTCTGTCATTTGTCCGCTGTTTCAGCAGCCTGGACCGCAGCAAGTACGACTATATAGTTGTTTTTCATCTGCTTATCAGCCAATGCGTTTTACGGTATCCAAATCAACCATAGCCGTGAAATAAGCAAGCCACCCTCGTTAAATCACACAGCCCAATAGGAAAGGGAGGCAGTGCAGATGTACCTGCAACTAAAGGCGTATGACTTATCGATCACCGTGAAGTTCCTCTCCACTACCTAGAAGGTGCAGCAGAGAACCCAAGGAAAATTAACTCTTGATAACGACGACCTCTAAACCCTCCCAACTTCACACCGGCTGGGACGGTTTCCAGGTCATTCATTGAGATTTCACATACCAACCACGCTGCCACTTGCTCTCCAAACCTATCCTCAGCGTCAAGACCTAAGGGCGGACAAACACGTCAGTCCCAGCTACGCTTGCTGACCGGTGCAACGTTAACTTTCAGCTTTTTACCCACAGAATTCTCGTCTCTTCAGTAAAAATTGCACAAACTGAAAGGTAGTAGCAGCAGCAGCCCAATTCCTAATATAACCCCTTCGGTTGAGTTGCGAACAGAAGAAACTTGGAAAATCCCCGGCAATCATTTTTTGCATGCGGTATTAAACAAGATGCCAATACACGGCTTGGGCAAATTCATTGGATGGTAAGTGGCCCACCTACTACAATCCATAATTTGACCAGACAATGTCCATTCCACGGGCATGTGCCAGTGTGTGTCTGAACAAGGCAAAAAGATGATCTCCTTCCTCAACATGCCCCTAGATAAAACTTAAAGGCTCAATAGTTCCTCGAATGGGGAAAAAAAGGTGAAAGATTTTCTCATCTCACCCAATAACCCCATCACATGTACACCAAATACGCAGACCAGCATCAGCAAATGAACCATGACTGATAACCCTATCCAAGAAAAAGTGAGAGAGGTTCCTTGGAAAGAGGATGAGAGCAGCAAAGAGAGATGATGCCAGGGGGAAAGAAAATCTTACACCTATCCAAACATCCCTTCACCATGTTGAGTTACGAAACCAACCCAAAGTTAGGAACAATGTAATTAGCTTTACATATTGCTTCTACATCCGATCCATGTCAAGCTAAAAGACAGGTGGAAATAACATGCGAAAAGACAATCCCAAGTCAAACAAAAAGATCTTGTTGATGCTGTTCTCCTACTGTATAGTCATTACAATATCTCCAAATACCAACTGGATAGGCGAAAGACTTGTTTACCCTTGGGTACATGATTTAAGAACAAGAACGAGATGATGGCTAGCTATATACAGGCAGGCTGGGTATGCAAGGCAGCTGGACCTCAGCTTGCTGATACTCAAGGACGTATGTATAAGCAGTATAGAAAAGGATAAATGAGGAAATTTCTAGAGGGCGGAAACATGAATATCCAAAACTGTGATACTAATGCACGCACCTAGCTGAATTAATTCTGCTGAATGAGGAACAAGCTGACTCACCATGCAAGAGAAATAACCTCTCTCCGGCTGTGACTCACTATGCAAGAGAAATAGCCACTCCCTTGCCCAGACGATGCCCAAACAGCTACTGGTGCTTTATGAGCTTCTGCCCCCAAAAACCTATCAAAATGAAACAGGAGGGAATGGATGAACACCTCTCTTTTTGCTCATATATTCAGTACATAGAAGCTAACAAAGAAGAAACTTGATGCGCTTATAAGCCAGACAATATATAGAAGCCAAAAACTAGATACTTCAAAACATGACTCCACACAAACAAAGATGCATTCATACCAGGGATGACTGAGTCTCAACTTTGCATGCAAGGTTAACCAATCAGCCATACATTTGAAAGCAAAGAAAAACTGGATAGAACCAGTGCAGGAAACAAATGATTCAGGAACAGAAGTGTGGACTAATAATGTCCAAAGTATATTTGAAACTAGTGCGACAGTTACCTGCCGATACAACATTACATTTGAATTTATTGGCAAAAAGTAAAAGCCAGCACCTTCATTTTTTTTTTTTTTGAAATCTGAGTAAGTGTTGAAGAAAAGAAGATGAACAAAAATTAGAATAAGACAAAAGTTTGACGTGTTTCATTCTATAGAAAATTACCACTAAGGAATTCCAATAACACAACCTATCGCATAGAAACCTGCTTGGATTAGAGTGCAACATAGTCCATTTGATTTTTTTCTTAATCAGTTCCATAGGTTGCGTAATGAGTAGGACTTGAAGAGAGGGGATTACTGTTTTGGCAGGACTGATTTCAAATGATTGAAGATATCCATCCATTTTTTTATTACTAAACACTTCGAAACAGGAAAGAAATTACCTTCAATACATGAGTGAAAAACACAGCAGGGGAGGTTGATTCAAACAAAGATACAGAAATATAGTGGTATTTCCTTGACATTACATGGACTCTACACAACTGCAGTCTTCATGTGACTTGTTACCAAAAAGAGGCTAAGGTAACCACCACCTATCAGTTAAAAGAAATGATAGACAGGTTCATTGGTGAAGGAAATGACTAACGAGGGGCAACCTGGCAAAACAAGCATTTGTTTGAAAAGTAACTAGGGTCCAACTTACCAGGTAACTTCTCAAGAAGATGACATCAACACTCATCTGGATCAGCAGCTCTTGAGAGTGCAGGGTTCCTCATTTCTTTTGCAACTGTTCTTTCTTCTGATACCACAATACTTTCTTCAACCTTTGGGTTCAAATTCCCAGAATTCATCTTCTGGACTTCCTCTCGAGTATAGATGAAAATTTTCCGAACCATGCTACAGAATTCCCTGTTTCACATAGCATACAGCCAGATCAGATCAGTATTTTCTACAGAAGGAACGAATTCATGGTGAGGGTTGCACCACAGAACCTCTCTTCTAACAAAGATTGAAGTGCTGGTCTGCTCCAATTTAACAACTATGCTTGAAACTAGTTTACTTGGTTAAGACATCAAAAATCATTTCAATTAAAAACCTAGGGGGACCACAGCTTCCAAGAGAAAAGTGTCTTCAAATAATCTGCTGAGTTTTAACTTGTTATGACCTATCATTCCAATCATTGTAATTTTTATGATAAAAGCAGGTGAAGAGACAAGGATGATAAATTACTTGGATCTGAAAAAAAGGTGTGCAAATGGCCATTGTCACCATGCAACCAGTACCATAGAATCATTTCTCTTTACAAAATATCCAAAAGATAAGGAAACTGTTGCTGAGATCCTGAAAATATAGATGGCATGCCATCCTTGAATCAATCTAGAAGGTACTTATTTCATTCTAAAAATCAAATAAGATCAGTCCATATTAGATTTCTCCCCTCAATGAAAATAGGTTATTGTTGGGCTCAACCTCAAGCCTATTTAAACATTCCATGTCTCCATTAACATGGTCGGTAGAAAGTCCAGCATCATCAACCATCTTTATGAACATGCAAGATAATGATTTATCATAAAACGAAGAGATCCATACATGGATTCATGAAACCAATGGCAAACAAAATACAAGTTGGGTCTTCTCATAGCGGATTAATATGATCACTGCCAAAGGAAAAGTCTGCAGTACTTACTGCCAGGGATCATCTCCAACAAGCATCATGTCCCCCTCATTGTCTGTGTATACAATCATCCAATTTTTATTCGGGTTCATCAATTCGCCATCAAAGTCAAACATCTGGTCTAACTCCGCAATCAGCTCATCGTAGCCACTAAACTTAGTAAGGTCAACAGACCTCCCAAGAGCAATCCCCTGCTTATGAACCTGAAAGATATATGTGCAATTATCTCAGTATTTTGATTATATCCCAATAGTATAAATCAGATCAAAACAAATGACACTGCCTTCCTTTTCAAATCTGATGGATACTTGCACATCACAGTAGGTAGAAAACACCATAACTTAGTCAAAGGTAAAAGCATAAAAGGAGAGCTAGCATATGGCATGTTGCATACAATTTGTAGAGAGACAAATTCAGTTTAGACAGCCTCATTAGAATTAGATCAGAGTAACTCTTGCACGTTTTCTTTCCTGGATGAAAGAATCTATCAATCTAGAAGAAAAAACAATAAACACCTAAAATAAGAAAAAGATGAAAAAATTCATAAACCCCCCCAAGTACCAATTAGCCGTTAATTCAGCAAATCATTTGAATATTCTTGTCTTAGCAGAAAGTCGCCAAAATTGTTGACGTGCTTGGCAAAGATGAACTTTGGACTTCCTAGGAGATAAATTGTTCCATGCCAGCATTTAGTAAATTTTACCAATGATGACAACAAATATACAGAATAAAGCATCTTTACAAAAGACAATGACTTTCTAATCATAACTTCATTTTAAATTAGGAAATTGACAATTGTCAGGAATACTTTAAATGAGGAAAGTGCTGAATTTCAACAAAGTTTTTAAGACATGATAGTTATCATAAGAACGATAGGAAATAGCCAAAATCACTATAATTTCAACAAAGTTTTAAGACATGATAGGTATCATAAGAACGATAGGAAATAGCCAAAATCATTATAATTTCAACAAAGTTTTTAAGACATGATAGTTATCAGAAGAACGATAGGAAATAGCCAAAATCAGTATACTTAAAAGAATACCATCCAAGGGCACAGAAAAAATGAGTATCTAGCAGCATTGAAGCTAAGATCAAGAGGGGAATGGGAAAACCTTGGTACAGCTCCTAGTTGAACTGCTCTGATGTTTGCTCTGAGCATCTCTTGAAAGCTGCTGGCTCGGCTGAAAAGGTTTCTCCTGCTCGCTTCCCCCAACAGCTATATCAGCTGACCTTGCATGTTTAGAAGGCTCAGGCTGTTGGTCAGGTTCTGTAGACTGCAAGTGGTTAACAATCGCTGGATTAACCTCAGGCTCTAGCTCATAAACTGCATTCTTAGCTGCTTGCGCTGGTTCAGATGGAACCGGATTGCTATCAAGATGTATCCCAAAGAGTTTGTAGTTTCCATTTCCTTTGGGCTTCACTGATTCACATTGCACTACAGACACAGGCTGAGCTTTGACCCCACTAATATGAGATGGGTTTTCAAAATGTGATGGTGACATCAATGGCATCAGCCAGTTGCCTGGTGGCTGCTCACTCCCAAGGTTCTGACGCAGAGAGAAGCCACCCAACGCATCATATCTTACAGTTCCAGTTTTCTGGTAAGTCATCTCATTAGTTTGTGCAGGTGTTTTCAAGTTAGAATCCCTCATTGTTAGTGAGGGGCTGGAAGGCATCACCGGCCACTGACTGGACAACAAGCTGAATTTGCCATCTGAATCTTGGAAATGCTTCTTTAGATGGCCATCTTCATTTGGAGACTGGTCAAGTGGAGAACAGAACCCATGGGAGTTGCTAGGAGTTCGAAAGCCCGCTAAGAGATCAGTGTAAGTTGGCTCGTGCCTCATAACTTGCATCCAATTCTCTGATACTATTCTTCTCTTAGCAGATGGAATATCAAGTTTCTCATCATCTTGCATCTGAGGCCATATGGCAGGCTTCTGGGCAGTGTCTGATTCATTGCTATCAGCCAGAGCATTTCTCAAGGTCGTCACTTCTTGACCTTGCAAGACCCTCGCAAATCCATGTACTTGAGATGGGTCTATGGTCCCTCTGGTTAGGCCTTAAAAAAAACATACCAAAGAGATACACATCTCAGACCTTGCTAAACAATGTATCAAAAGAATGAAATATACAAGAGAAGTGATTCCATGGCAGTGGTTGCATGGTGATACCTTGCTACCTTCACACCATATTTTAAAGCAGAACAAAAAAAAAAAAAAGGAAAAACAGAGCTAAAGCATTCATTATGTGTTTTTATACCCATTTTTACAAAACTGAAAATCGCCTTGATTGAAATTTGGATGCATTGAAAAAATCAAAACTCATCTGCCTGTTTGAAAACACTTTTTTGAATGTTAAGACTCCTTGTAATGGGTTTCAATTTATTTCAATGTATTGACTAAACAAATTGGACCAAGCTCAACGATTAAACTTCATGATTTGTGAAAGGCAAAAGGTTACATGGTGTTACCAGTACCATGGAATCATCCCTCAACTAACAAACCATTACAAAACTAAGATAGTAATAAAGGAACAACACCATACCTTCCCTTGTCAGAACAGATGAATCAGGCGAAGAAGGCACCACATTTGGTCTGGGCCTCTTGGGCCTAGGCATTGGAGCAGGGTTCATCGGAGGTGGAGCCAAAGCTGGTTCTATTTTCCAAGGAGAAACTCTCTCTGGACGAGGAATAGAAGTGGTCTCATCCCATCGCACCTGAAACCAAAAATGAATTGTATTATCTCCATTGGCGAATCAGTAGATGAGAGGCTCCGATTATAGATAATACCTTAAGGCATCTCCATTTCGATCCAGGCCACCTATTTGGCTCCACATCTCCAATTCCAACAATGGTTCCTGTAAACCTGTCAAATCAAATTAAACCAGGATGTATTAGGGCAGATATAATGGATGGCTGAACCCATTAATTAAACAGCACATAGAACATCAACGGTGCAAGTGCCATACCTCTGCTCTGGGGCTTCTTCACCTTCAAATCTCATTTTGAATCTCATTCCAATAGAGTGGTTGTTTTTGATAGATTCCATGTATTGATCAAATGGTACAATGAATTCAGATGGGCTTGTCCTGCAACACATACAGAAGCTTAGAAAGGCAAAGATTCTAACATTAGTTAGGTAGCTGTTCTCACCCACATTAAAACAGTATGGCTAATGGTTCTCCCCTCTGACTGACCATACAAAGCCATTGCTTACCAGGAAGATGGGCTCAATGCCACATCCCTTAGATGAAAAGTGCCAGTTGCAAAATATTTAGGAATAGAATAAGTATGCATAAAACCCATTATATATGATCATGACAAATAATCAATTAACCAAAAATTGACAACGAAAGACATTCTTCAAAATAAACTGAATGCCAAACGCACCTGGGCTTGTAATAGACTGTGAACATGGTTCCTGTTGATACAGCATGCCATGCTGTTGCAAGGACACCAAGGTGCATGCTGTGGCTGGATATGACAGAAGAGGGAACATTGCTTTGTTGTCTCATAGCACGTCTCACTCCAACACGAAGCTCACCATTTTCTCCTCTGTAATTCATCTCTGTTAGTCTTGCAATCTGAATGCATTAAAAGCTTTCAAATCAAAGACTGAATTATATATCATACCTGAGAAAAATAAATGCATCCCCTGCAACGAGCCTCTTAGAACTTACAAAGACACTCCAACCACTTTGAAGGAGATGCCTTCTTGGTTGACCTGGCATCAAGAGAATGATAAGGAGTCATCAAAAGTAGCTTCGTCAATCATGAAATATAAATAAGACAAGTCAAAATACTACACATCTAAGAAAAATATTCAATGAAAATGGATTGAGCTACTCTGGCATCTTATTACAATGACACAGTAGCAACACTATCAATTTCCCCATGGACTCCATTTCAGCCGATACTTAAAAAATTGGAAGCTGAAAGAAATTTTAATTACAAGGAGCCCCAAATCTCATCCAATGAAATATGAGCATCGTCATATTCAAGACTCAAAGGATCAACTCAAGAATTTCTTTGAAAACTAAAATTGCTTGCGCATTTACAGGACTCAATGAAAAACCTGAAAGAACGATTTCTTTGGTAATTCGCGAACTGAATGGTTCTATTCTACAGGTTTCATTCATTTTTTTGCGCATGATATTATTACCTGCTGCTGTGCGGTAAAGGTAGAAGCCAGAGTTCAAAAAGCATATGGTGACATGAAACTCAAAACAAATGCATGATGACTCTATGCCAGACGACATGGTAATTAATTACAGATGCTTCCATCAGACAATAAGTGCACAATTGAAAACTACAAGAACTAAAACAATAAGTGCACAATTGAAAACTACAAGCTGACTTTTTAGAAAACTAGCCCATCCATGAAGAAAATTAGACGGATAATAATCATAAATTTTAAAAATAACTGGGATCACAGGAAATCTAAGATCGAAGATGCCTAGTCAAAATATCAACGAACTGAATAGCTCCATCAAATCCTTAGAACTGAAGAAAAAACAATTTCTGTTTCTAGTATCAGCCTCTGACACCAGACGAGAGATGTGGTACAGGAAATCATGCCCCTAGAAACATCCCCGGACCCACACTCCAGGACAGATTTTAGCTCTACAGATATAAACCAATGATTATTACCGCGAAAAATATGACGGAAGCGCCACTCCGTCCCATGCAAATCCTTGGCAACTAATTCTTGAGTCGGCGGTTGGCGGCCCATATCCTGATAAATGGAAGCAAAAGGATCAAATCGAGATCACCGTGACGGCCAAAGAGACAAGTGTTTCAGCAGAGCAAAGAAAGAGCCCAGACCAACGGTGGAAGGCATTCGTCGGCGTGCCGCCTCAATACAGAGAACCCGCCATGGGTGCTCGTATCAGAAGCAGTCAACGTCTTGCAGAATGAATGAACATGCGGACGCTGCGGTTGAGAGCGAGGCGGCTCCTTCTCCATAGCAGACTCATCTTGCTGCCACAAAAACAAGAACCAATTTCTCAAGACTTTTTCACCTATATTCAGCTCGAGAAACAACGATTTAAGCCATAAAAACCAGGAAAATTAAAAGACGGAGAAGAAGAAGATCGAAACATACATTTGTTTCAGGAAGCAAAGTCACTTGCGCGTAGACTTCGTCGGTGTCCGGTTCGGCCTAGCAGCAAAAGAAGACCACGTCGTCAAAAACGACCGAAAGCCTAGCATCAAGACGCAAGAGAAGGATCTCATACCTTCAAATGCACGTTTATCACCCGGCAAAGGATCTTCCATGGGAGATCATAAACAGGCATCTGGGGAGATGCAACTTGATTTGTAGATGCTTCAACCTGGATTTGGACACCAGATGGAATAACGTGACCGATCGCCTACAACATAATCTAAGCCCAAAATCGGAAGACAGAACAAAGCAGAAAATACCTGCTCTATGTGGCCCTGCGGAAAATAAAAGACCAGCTCTCCTTCCCGAGGCACGGTGACAAGCGGGCCAGCACAGGCATGCCAGAGCTCAGTGTACAAAGCATCCTCCGAATCTAAGAACATAGACGAAAAACGATAATCAAAACAAGATCTCCTTCCACGATGCCGAAATCTCAACTAGAAAGTCAAGCTATTCCGCCGTTTTTACCTTTTCCAGTGGCTGTAGAAGCCGGAGCGGCCTTCCTCACCATTCCTTCATTTGGCTCGCTACAGCCGGAAGAGAAGCTCTCCACGCGGCCGGCACCCTTAACGGAAACATCAGATGACGCCATAACCAAGAAATTCAAGACAGATCTCTCATCTGAAGCTCTTCCTGAGGATATCCTCAACAGAAAACGAACCACCAAAAAGCGTCACAAACTTCCGAAGCCTGGCACTAAAAAATCTAGCTCTGGATTTCGCTCCTCCAGCTACTGTAATCGATACTCGCAATCAGGTCACAGAATCACTAAATTTCACGGTTTCACAAGCCGAAAAGCGTTAATTTCTCCTCCACAAACCTCGGAAGCAGTTCTCACAGCAAAAACCAGGAAACCAGAGCCGTCGGAGTTCTAGACGCCGACAACCAACGAATTTCGACAAAAAAAATCTAAATCTCCAAAACGATAGCTAAAATCCTAACTCCAGCAGCTTCGAACCAGTAGATTTGAACGACAATCCCAAACACGAAAACTTCGTCTAGAATTCCGCAATCTGACTTGGGAATCTCTCCTCCGAAAGCCGCCAAAACCGATTCCTGCAGGAGAAAACAGGCCTCCAAAGCCCTAAACGCAACAATCGCCAAAAACGTCCATCCGAGAAGATCAGAGAACAACGCCAGATGAATTTCTCCAGAGATTTCTCATCGGCAGCAGGAAAAGCCCCGCGTCACAAGAAAAAATCGAGAAAGGAGACGATCGAAAACCCTACTTCGAGAATCTCCTTAACGACGTTCTGCAAAACCCTGGCTGCGAAATCCGCTCTGCGAGAGCGTCTGCTGATTATTTAACCCACTCGCTGCCCTCTGAATTTATACTCTTTTATCTTTCCCTCTCCCTGCAGCTGCTTCTTCCCTCTGGCGCTGTGTCGTCGACCGCGGGACTACCGAAATTGAGGGTCTAAATTGCCTCAGGGCAATCATTTCAACCGCAGTCAAATTGTAACCGGAAGGGAACCGGCAAACGCCGGTCAAGGGGGGCATTTCTGTGACCGGTTAAACGGGCAGGCGTCGGGGAGAGCGACAAGCTGGCAATGTTCCCTGCATTTATGCAGCCGGCTCGGACCATCATTTGTTTGGGCATGCGAGCATGCTCCTGGGGAGAACTGACGGCCGTGATCCGTGGGAGTCTTCTGCATGTGAGGCACACCGGTGTGGAGATCCGAGCCGTTCGAGGAAACGAAAGTGTCATATGGCCCTAATTTGATGGAGTGGGTGAAATATTTAAGAACTTTGCAGGCTCCAAGTTCCATGGCTTTCAATTCTTCGTTTATGTGGCCACCTTTGGCTGCATGACTGTGATGGTCTGCAATAAAATGCATGGGATCCATTACACGTATTTATGCAGAAGGAAGCGGTTCATGAGGTGGGCCAATCAAAACCAACGTTTCTTCTTCGTTGATTGATTTGGTGGAAATAATAATAATGCTAATAATAAAATAAAAACTTCTTAAGTTACGAAATAAATACAAAACAGATCAAACTTTTATTTAAAAAAGATAAATTTTTTAAAAAAAATCATTTCTATTGGTTCTTGTTTCATGCAATCCCTCGTGTGTTAAGTTTTAAGAGCCACATTAAAATATTTTTTTATTAAATTATGAATAGTGAAAATATAAAATTAATCATAGCAAAAAATTGTGTAGTAAAATAAATGGAAAGGCAACGTATTCTTCCTTCGCTTTAAAACTAAACAACGCTTAGAGATACGGAATAGACTCACATATTTTTAGGCAAATATTTAAATTTTATAAGGTATTTATCATATATAAAATAATGATTGTATGAGATTTTGTAACATTCTAACACTTAGTAAATGAATTTAAGTAAATTTTAAATATTATACATGCTTTATTTTCAAGAATGACTTGACTCATACAAAAATTCTAATTAAAATATTTTTAACATATTAATCAAATATATAATGTTAAATATAGTAGCTGAGTTGGATTTCATGAAATTATCCAACCGAGACCCGAATAGATTGCAATCACCAGCTCGCATTGGTGATGAATAGTGTGATTAATTGTGATTTGTGAATGTAAGTGATGGGAAGAAGGGGCTGCACTTCTTTTTACGGTAAGAGGGCTTTTCGATACTTTACCTCAGAGCAAAAGCAAAGCAGGTTTCTCCTATTTATTTATTCAAATGTTTGCTTCATTAATTGATTTTACATTTGCGGATTTAAATCTGTCTGCTTCATTATCAATCATTTTTTGTCTGCAAAAGACTAATATATATCTTTCTTTACCATTGCATTAAAATTGTCTACCATTACATTTATTTCTTTTGTGATCGACTCTACAATAATAATAATGATAAAACTATCGTTTTGTACGTCTGCTCAGTTCCGTTTAAAACTCTCCCTTCCACCGTCCGGCTCTAGACTCACCCTTAGCTGTCGTAACGAGGTTGGTATTCGCGCGAGTAATTTTTAGAGGACCCTACACTTCTTCCAGCTTCTTCCAGGCACTAAGCAGGCATGCTCAGAGGGAGTTAAAACCGTGTCCTTCACCTTCTCAAAGGACAGCGCTTGTCTTCCAGGCAAATCACAACCGTGGGTTGCTCAGCTGTTCTGTTGCAGATGGACGAGGGGAGGAGGAGCAGGAGAGTGTGACGTGGAGGATAATGATAAGACGCCGAGATGACGGCGTCTGCTTAACCGTTCCGATTCCTGGGAAAGCTGTACTGTTTTTTGGGTGGGGGGCGAGGCCTCTGTCGTGCTATTAACAGGCAGCCGTTTTAAATTGGCTTTTTAATTCCAGGGCTGCTAGGGCTGCGCACTTAACCACGGTTACTTTCTCCCACCCTCGGCTCCGGTTGCGTTAACTTGCGCTTTCCTCACCAGTACACGTGGCGCTGCTAAAGAAGACCAAGCGGTTTGGTGGTGGGTTTTCCGAGCCAGAAGCCAAGCCATCTTCTCGCCAAATTCTCGTCACGAGACGTTTTCTTCCAGCGTCTGTGGATCTCACTGTCCGGGGAAAGTGGAGAAGCTCCGCTGCTTTGAAGCAGCAAGATAGATGATATACACGAGGCAAAGATCTGGTCCCGCGTTATATTTTTATTATTGAAAAATTAGTTAATATAACTGTGTACAGCCTGTACTTGCCAAGTCAGCCTCTTGGTAAATTTTCAGTCTTCATGTAAGTTTTATAATTTACCAAGAAAACAAAAAGAGAGAAAGAGAGTTGCGATTCACGGGAATAATCCCTCGAGCTCTTTACATGGCATGTACGGAGTATACAAAATATACAATAATATGGTTTTATCATGTGTTTCTGTAAACATGACTTCCAAATTGACTTCTTTATCATGTGTTTTTATAAACGAGACTTCCAAATTGACTTTTAGTTGAACTTTAGTAGCAAGTATAATGTTGTAAAAGGTTACTCATCTCATATCGAACCAGACATACAGCCCATCTTTTTGTTTTTATCACATTAGAGTAAGCATAGCACAATTCTTATACTTTAAAGATTAAATTTAAGAGAAAATTAAATTTAAGAGTTAAATGGATGAATTAATTAATATAATATTTATGTCCTAAACTTAATAAATTAATTTTTTTATTACTTGCATATCTGAAATTGTGAATTAATCTTTTTATCTAAAAGTTATGTATTTTATGGGCATATTGCAGTGTTTGAGATATGCATGAGTGGACGTGTATTGGAGTTGAAAATTGAAGCATGCAGCGCTCATCATTCGACGGCGACGAAGACACGAGCCACGGGAAATGGTGGCTAAAAGAAACCCACGAAAAACGATCGCTAAAAAGCACAACGGTGTCTTTGGAGAGGTGTAAAAGTACTACGCGTTTGGGTGGATCTAGTGAAGTGTAGATTGTAGAAAAAATAAAATATAATTGTATGTATATTAAAAAATGGACAATTAATTGAAAGATTTAAATTAAAGAATACATGAAATAAATTATTAAAAAAGTTTAAAATGGTGATTTAAAAGCAGAGATAATGATTAAAAAGGGAAGTGACGCAGGGTGAGCGCGGTTTACTATCCTTTAGTTGGACTGTAGAGTGCAGTGTAAAAGATGGTGGGAACCGGGAAGCAGTACAATGCACAATACATCCTACTCCATAAGCGCACAGTAGTCCAAACGTGGCTATAGCGGGGTAGGGTGGGTTGATCCACCGTCTGACATGTGTACAATTGTAGGTCACCGTCATCAATTGCCTATTGCGGCCCGCGTATCATGGCGTGGCCGGGCATAGCGATCTGGTGACCGGTTACCTGCACCAAAAGGTCCTACATTTTATGTTGCAGCAGTGAATTGCATCAACGAGTTCTGCGTGAGTACCATGTAAGATAGACAGCAAGTGAATTTTGTTAATCCGAGTTATGTCGGATGATTATATCTGGCCAATCAGGTGGTGGACGTTTTGGGCCTACACTTTCATGGTACTGTTGTTGTTTTTTTCCGTGATGTTGGAGTCTTCGTGTAGGCAACAGATGAACGGTCGAGATCCCTTTGCGGATAAGCCATTCATAAGAAATGGAACCCCACGGCAAGCAGGCAGCGCAGCTAGGCGCATAGGAACAGCCGTGTGAGGGAGGTCCGCTGGATTCCATAAAAGCGCCTGCAAAGTAAATAATTCGGTGGCCCACCGTCCAGGGCACTGAAAATTATCCGCCGGAGCATCTCCATAAATGCAACACCATGCGGGGTGTGGGTCAGGTTTTTGGTCCATATGGACTTTCCAATCTTTGAAAATATCAAAATCATGCTACCTTTAACTCTACTTTTCAAAAGCCCGGCTCGACTTACATAAAATAGTCACTCTGATAAAACTTTAGGTCCCATTTTAATCAAAGGGGTATAAAAATTACAACAGACACGTTCATTTATGTCCATTTGTATATGTTTATAATTAGCATTTTGTGAAATTATATCAAATGTAGACCAACTTTTCAAATCCCCACTCAATTTAACCCTGTTTTAAAAATAAGGCTTGTTTAATTAACTTTTTAACCTCGAATTTAAAAATTAATAATTCAACCATCACAAAAATCCCGCTAATTCATTCAAATTCGGCTTGAACTCAACCGAAGCTGACCCTTAATCATACCCATTTCCCCAGCATTTAAAATAGATAATCAACAAGACAATTTATCTATTGGGCTGTACAGTGAAAATTTCACTGACACGGCTGTTTTATCTTACTCGTCTCTTCTTGCTTGTTTTTTTTTTTATGTGGATTGAAAATACGAACAATCAAATATATCAAATCCTGAGCTGTAACGCGCCACCTAAGAAAGAGTGATTATTACAGGGGAGCATTCAAAAATGGTAAGCCAATTGGAAGAATGTCTTGCACATGTGGGTCTATTGAAATATCTTGATTTAGGTGGAGAGTCCTCGCTCGGCCACTCACGGTTTGGGGACCACGGCATTACTGTCCTACCAAGGGTAGTTCGGTCGGGACGCTGGAGACGAACATGGCGCCTTCCTTTAGTAGGCCCGCGGACTACCATCTTTATTTTGAGCAAAAGTGGGGAAATATCCCATGAAATGGGGAGAAATATGGGGAGCCTTTGCTTTTGGTGGGGGTGCAAGGCCACCCATTTTCGGCCTCCTTTGCCCAAGTAAAAGACAATGCTCTGCCTTAGCCACAATTACTAATATCTGATGCAATGTACTAATATCTAAGGACATTGGGAAAATTTGCTATTCATATTGCTAATTCGGGAAGTAAATTTTCTTTTCAGTCAGTTGGATAATTGATTTTTTGGAAAAGGTACAATCCAACATGTGCATGGTTAAGTACAAGAATGATTAAAAAATGTGATTGAACATGCTGTGTAAAAGCTAAACGGTGTAAAAGCCTTCTGTTTCATTTAACGTGGTATTTAGTTAATTTCGATAATATTTCTTTTCATTGTCATGTTTATATTTTGAATTATCCCTTTCTATATTTTTATCTAAAAAATTTATTTATTTTGTAGTTGATATTATTTCTCATTCTGATCATGTCATCTTTCGTTTGTTTTTTAACTTCTTTTAATACGTTTTCCATCTTTTGTTATTGTCCAACTAAGCTCTAAATATTAGTTACATGCACAATTCGGCAACTCATTAGCAAGTGAAAGAAGGATATATAACTTCATATAGACTCCATTTAAACATTAAAACATCATAGGAACCAAAAAAAATTCATTTATGTCTGATATGGTCCAGTGCGTTTTACAATCTCAAGTCGGTATTAAAAGAAAGAAGAAAATATTTTTAGAAAGTCCATTTTCTTTATATATCCTGGAAAATCTAATTTCAAGTCGACAATTGGAATCCGCACAAAATCAGCAGCATGCTAACAATGGCTTGGGGCTTACCCAGCCCTAGCAAACGGGTTTTATGCGTAGGATTGAGTTCTGTAAGCAACATCCTTGCAACCAATTGAGCTATTCAAGTAAATTATTTTTAGAATATATAGAAACCACTCAAATGCGGACACATGTTAATTGAAATAGGAATATTGGCTATTTTTTACAGTGAAACCATCCAACAAATGCGCACTAATCCTATAGTCAAAATAAGAATCAGTATGGCAACAGTAGTTCGACCGTGTATTATCTCTCCCATCCGCCGCAGCGTACACACTTCCGCAGTGCCTCTGCTCCGCTGGCCATCGCACCACACTGCGGCTCGATATTTTACTATCAATATCGCATTGCCTACGGTTTATCGTCTGACAGTCACACAGTGCAACAATCTTAACCGTTGATCAATAGGCGGTTTAATAAATATTAATTAATGTCATTCTTTAAAATCTGATTAATCCCCAAAAATCGTGATAGTAATTTAATAACCGTAAATTGGACCGTTGCATTTGCGTGGACGAGTAACTTACAAGCAGTGGTAACTGGCCTATCACCTAGCCTGCTCCTCCAGAGCATAAATTTTTTGTCGAGGAATCTCTGTTCGTGTGAATGAGACGACATGTGGGGGATCGGCATTGTTGATGTGGTGGGCCCCCTCTGGAGTGCTCACCCTCTTCTTCCTCGTTCTTTTCATGCCAGAACAGAAATGTCACGCCAGCGTGTAGGGTGAATCGTGATCCGCTGTGTCAACTACCAATCCCTTTTTTTACAGTCCGTCCACGTGTAGGGCCCATCTCACGACCAGACCCGCGTGATTTTCACGTCCCCGTGTAAAAGCGGAGACCCCAACCTTTTCAGCACATCGCCACCCTCCATCTAGAAGAATGTCGGTAGATACACCACTAGATACTGTATAAGTGAAATAGCGACTGTCGTTGACTTGGATAGTTAACTAAGGAATGAAATAACATTGGATGAAAATCATTTTGATCTCTATGGAAAATTTATTCAACGAATTTCTAGATGAACGGTTTGGATCTTGGTTGAGCTGGCGAGTTGAGACCCGAGAGTTGAGACAATCAGGTGACTGCGCCTTGGAGGAAAATGGGAAACCTCCACAAACAACGGAACGATCTCGTGGGCAGCGTTTATGTTATGGCGTGAGTTAACCACCAATGAGAAAAAAGTGGACACTCTCTATTTCTATCCATTTAAACATTTTTATAAAATCCATCCATACCGTTTAAATTACTTATCATATAAAATTTACCCAGAATAAAATGATATTAAACATAAAAATATTAAATAATTATATAGGAAATCTAGCAGATATGATTCCAAATTTGAACCGTCTGGATTTCTGTGGATATGCATAACGGACGGGAAAGCTGAGCCGATTTCGCGGTGAACTCGACCAGAGTAGCCCTTATCTGTTGCACGCACGTCAATTTAAAATTTACCCCCAACCAGAGTAATGACACAACCATTTGTTTCTGGTTTCATTACCACAGCAGTCCAAAACTTAGACAACCTCTTCCTGCGAGCAGCAAGCAGGGGCGGTGTGTCAGCTTCCGTGTCATTCTCAAACTGAAAGTGCAGCCCATTTTTGTCGCCACCCGAGCGTCGTAACGCCTCCATACACGCGTAGCATGCTTTGGGTTTTATTAAAAAATAAAATAATAAAATAAAAATAAAAATAAAAAGTGTAGCGGTCTGGAGGATAGGGTCCCCAGCGATTGTCGTGAACGATGTTAGACCATCTCAAAAAGCAAACGGGATGAGATTCTTTTGTCCTACCCATGGGACTAAAATATTTAGCCGAAAGTGATTATCGAGCCGATATTTTAAGAATTTGTACATTGTTGGATACATATCATGTCTCGTATTCGGAAAATAAGTCTGTCACGGAATGATGTGGAGGTGGGTTCGACTCATGTCTACGTGGAGTGATTTTATTGCACTGGGTTCAGCCTGATATTTTATTTTTTGATCAAATTTAAATGAAATATCAATTTTAGCATTATACATTTAACTGAAATACTCAAAATCAATTCAACGAAGTAGATTTCATCTCCTAAAAATGTGTAGAATCATTCCTAAAATATGAAAATTACAAGATTGATTTATATAAATATTAAAATATCATAAATTTTGGTAGCATGAGTCATCCATGTTGTGAGAATAATGCTATTACGTAAAGGGTGGCTTGTCTTGAAGTTTTCCAGGGGTCCGAAGGCAAGTGTATGATAGGCAGCAAGGGTATAAAGTAGACACCTCCATTTCGGTCAACAAAGTAATATTCAGATATATTTGGTACCAAAAATATTATTATTTTAAAACCTTTTTATGTGTGAACTAGATTCCGAATGTAATAACTTTACAAAGAAAAAGATTATGATTTGGATTCCGATACGCGGTTTTGAGAGAGAACCTGCAGCTAAAAATTCCACGTGGGGGGAATTTTCAGCTTTCATGTCAAATTCATAACTTCAACGAGAAATAATGTATGATGAAAAAAACTCATTTTTTGGAGTGCTAAATTCGAATTAAGAAATTATGATTGTGCATAAATTTCTCTTTTTTAAGTCATTGGATGGTGAGATTTTCATTCCAGCCCATTAACGTGTGAAGGCATGCGTAGCCCACATATCTACCGCCGCCATCATGTGACTTGCCAACAACGTGTGACAGCACATTAACACAGTGCCTCGATCCTCTCTATTTTGTACTCCGTCATGTGGGCCTTGATGTACGACCGCTGGTTGAAACGGCACCTGTTTGTGGTCCTCACTCCTTGCTTGAATAATGCTGCTTTTTGGCCTGTCTGTGTTCCACGTTGTGCGAGCGTTTTGGGTGAATTTGGACTCCGTGTACTAGCGTACAAGATACCCTACGGTGTATTAAGCGCTTATATTTTCAATTCAAACATGGTATTCATATTGAAAAACATTCCGGTGATGTCAGTTTTAACCCAATTTTTAACCTCTCTGTCTAGGCTTATCGTGATATTTTACTTACATCAAAGCCAGCTATCATACTTAATTTTATACATTTAACTATGATCAAATAGATTTTCTTTATCAATAATTCGAGTGCGCTACCCTGAGAAGATATAAATATATGTGGCTTTAAAAAATTCTCGTTCTTATGTTATTAAAAGACAAAAATAAGTCTTTTATGATAGTTAAATCCTTTATATTGAGTCATTTTAATTCTTCTCGAATATTAAAAAAATAAAAAATCATGCAATGGTTCTTGCTACTACACCTTTGAAATGGACCCTGAAAACTGGCTTTATAATAGAAAGATGTGATCACCCAAAAAAAGCTCTCGCGACCATTAATCCTCGAAAGGTGTAAATGGGCATACAACCCCAGACAGGCTAATTAGGCAAGCATGAAAAGGACAAGCCGGCAGCATTCAAACAGGCATCATGCAGCTATTTGTCACGAGGCAAATTTCCATTCTAGGAGCGTAATGAAAGTTGGGCAATGCAGCACTCAATCCATCGATCCATGGCCACGAAGCACATGTCATTTTAGCTTGGTCCCCAATCAACGCAAGTCATTTGTATGTGTTTTCACCTATCTTCTTCTTATTACTTTCCTTTTTGCATGTGAATGACAAATGATCTTCTATCTTTTTTGAATTGATGGTGCTTATTTTAGGCTCGTGGGATGTGAAAATAAAGAAAGACTTTAAAGGCTTAAGATGTTGAAAAATCTTAATCGTGTAATTGGAAAACGGGTTTGATCTGGCATGTGCTCTTGATTCTTTATTTTTGGAAGATATATGTGTTTTGTTAAATATTCAAAATTTAGGAATTTGACATTAGCTTTAGAAGCTAATGTATTCACATTCAATCACTTCAGGAATGTTTTCCCGTTGAAGTGGGTTTATGAATATTGATCATACTTTAGAAACTACGGACAATTGGTAATAAAAATTACGTTGACTTTTAAAGACAGCAATGCATGAATAGATTAGTGTGATCATATACCATGGTAAAAAGCTAATTGGTCACAGAAAAATAACAAGTAAAATGTGCTGCTGCGAACTAAAAAGTACGAAATAGCTTGAAATTCAAGAAAGTGTGGTTAGGGTGGCTTGTGTCATAAAAGTTAAGTGGGGAGAAAATCTTTCTTTTTTCTTGGTGTGATATGTGCTTATTTCCAATAATTCTATTTTTCGTTATAATTATATACAATTTTTTTACTTTTTTATTAAAAAAATCTATTTTATCTTTATTTATTTTATGGTTAATATTACTCCATGTTTTATTATCACCTCTATATATTTCTTTCGCTCTTTTCAAACGCACCTGTGGAATTGCATGCAAGGAGAAGAAAGTTGAATTCTTCTCGAGTGCTATCAAAGCCAGAGTATATAAATCATGTCTAACTCAAAATTAGATCAATATTTTGCGGGAAGCCAGTTTGGACCATTTAGAGGGCGTAAGTGCAATATCACGTGTTAGTTGGCAAAGTCATAAAATTTGTCCAACTTAAAGTTAGACCCCTGCCTTGTAGGAAGTGAATTTGGACCATCCAGAGGGTTTTAATGCAATTCCACGTGTCGGACAAAATGATTGGCCAGTGGCCACCATAGTTTCTATTTCTGGCGATACAGCACTCCAGCCTTATCTCAAAGCGCAAATAAAAGTCAATTCGCCAACAGAAAAATCAAAGAGAAGAAAGAAAAAGGAGGTGGTTAACAATCCCACATGCGAGTTTTCCAAGTATCCACAAACCCACCACAAGGATCTTTTAGTAAAATTTAAATTTTTTATTTTCTTTCCTTTGAAATTACACTTGTGGACAGAGAAAATAAGACACATATATATGTGTGTATGTAAATAATACCCAAAATTTGTTAAAGTGTGCGCTTTTTAAAGAAGTAACCAATATGAGTACGCTATTATTATGTTTTTTAAAATATTAATATGTATAGATAATTTATGGATGGATTTGATTGAAAATATAAATACAGAACATCTAAAACAAACTATATAAATGGATAAAATCTATCACCATGAATTGATTAGTTTTATTTACATACAATGTCAATGATTACGATTTTATCTATAAAGGATTTATACTAGAAATAAATAATAATAATAATATATTGGGGGCCCATCTTTAATTTTGCAATGTATAATCATTTTGCAAGTGAAGGATGTGATCCCCTTTTGAAAACGCAATAATTTTTACTTTTGCAAGGTTTGATAGATTACCTAAAGACAGCACAGATATTGCATTGATGAGTGGAGAGAAATCCAAATCAACCTGTCTAAATCGTGGGTTCCCATGCTAACAATTGGACCACCTATACTTGAAGTTTTTTGATACTTATCTATTAAATAGTTGGGTGGATTAAAAAGATTTTGGTATTACATACTTCGAAAGCTCACCGGCTGGGTGCTACGTGGACGAATGCGCAATTCTTCAGAGCTCGAGTATGAAGCTCTCAGCTGGGTGGCGGCGGCATCAGCACGTGCCATGCAGCACCCACAGTCAAGCGGACTACGATGTCCGGAAATTGGAAGTTTATCCCAAGGAATAATCTCACATTTTTCTTGTGGCTTTAGGAAGGCCGACCTACAGTTGTGTAAATCTCAGCATTATTAATTATTTTGGAATTGCGAACGGACATGAGAATTTTCCATGTATGGATGGTGAGTAAAGACGAGTGGGCCCCACTTGAAAATGGTGTGTAAGGATTTTCCACTCAAAGCTTCCATAACTCGCATCACACGTGGGCACCGCTCAATTTCGTGCCGGGCATTAACTTGTAGAAAAAACAGAGAGAGTAATGCTCTTCCACGACCCTGACTAGAATGCCAAGATTTTTCAGATTAGCAATCAACATGGACCATCACAGCTGTTCTATCTTATAGAAGTATTAACATCTTCTCTCTTTGCTTTGATTCAGACCTTTGGTTGGTGCAACAAACCCTTTTACTTTTAATTTAGACCTTATTGGCTAACAAGGATAAATGGAGAATATTCTTTTTTTTTTCTTTTTCCATTTTATTTGATGAAATATATATAATTTCTTTGCTGTCTTAGCATTTCTAGCATTGTCGTCGATATTTTCAATTCTATTATCACCTCGTATCTTTTTATATAAAAATATTTATTTTATTTTCAATCATTAATTTCTATACTTTGATATTGATCCACCGTTTTTTATCCCCTATGTTTCAACGCAGGAAGGCCATATGATCTAGCAGCAGCTACGGCCAACTTCAACCTAAAAACAACAATAAACAATTCATGTGCTTCCATCTCATCCCTCGCACGTGTCGCTTTCTCCGCCCGCGCGGGTACAGGCATGCAGTGGTCAGGATTGCACCAGCGGCGGGATGTAACTCGCACAGCGTCGCTTTCTCCACCCTAAGAAAATGACGCTACTGGAATATCATAGGCCCCGGACATTCAAGACATCGTACATGTCTCATCTTGTGCCAAAATATCACGGCCATCCAACTCGCACGTGCCCCACGTAACAGGTAAGAATACATATCGTCGCAAGTATTGTTTAGGTGTGGTCCAGCTGAATTCATAAATTTGTTTTTTTTTTTCTTTTTTCATCTTAATGGGTCGCATCTGATCAACGGATCAGATACATGCACTTAAACAGCGGCCCACCAGGTGGGGAATTTGTGGCTGAGTTGTACGAATTTAAATTCGGGAGGTTTTTATGTCAAACCAATATTAACTCTATTTTTTAAAATTTCAATCCAATGCTAATGCTAATTTACTTTTAAAACTTCATTCTAACTCTAATATAATTATTAAAATTTCTGATTATGTTTGTATAATTAATAAATTTATAAACAAGTAATTCATTCTAATTAAAATGGTGTTGTTATTGTTATTAGCAAAAACATGGGAATATATGTATTAATTGATATATCTGTAATAAGAAGTGATTTAACCATCATTCATTCACTTCATTCATATAGTAAATTAGTTTAAATTTATATATTTTAAGGATTTTAATAAATTAGTTTAAATTCTAAAAACAAAGATTTTAAAAAAATCAATGTAGAAATAAAAAAATCACACTTATATTATTTACATAATATTATGATAAGCGCTATGCAAATTAGATTTAAATTATGATCAAGCTGCCTGCAACTTCTTCAAAATACAACCTCATTTCAAAACTACATTAATTAAAATCTTCAAAATTTCAACCTGATCATAATCAAAATTGAGTTGGGAAATAGGTTGACCTCAAAACTACTGGCAGATAGTTGAGCATGGATTTGATGGCCAAGCACATGAATGGTGCAGATTGAGGGTGGGGACTAATCCATTCCTCGGGACCGCGGCCGAAAGTAGTACTAATGAACTAGTCGCCCATGTACGAGAAACACGTGCCTCATTTTTCGTGTGGACCATCAAGTAGACCGCCTCGGATGCACGTGTCTTTCTTCATTTTCCCAAAACCATAGAAACCAGCAGAAGTTCACCCATTATCAAAAAGGTGACAACAAAACTGATGGTTGAATTGAAATTTATATCATCTATAAAATATGCCCAAATTGAAGTAGATCCTCTTAAAATTTTCATAGATTTTTACTTTTTTACTTCTTATTTCGTCATTTTTGTCAAGAGCGATTTTTTTTTTTTTATTGTTTGGCATTTCATTGTAAAGCCTACAAGATTTTATAATCTTCCATTAAGGTCTTCGCTTGTGCCGTTAGTGGTTCTGCTCCTTAACTGTTTAAATAATCATAAAAATATCAAGGTTTTATTAGTCATTTCCTACATTGTACATGCCATTGTCCTTGAGCCAATTTCAACACAATTTACCAAGTTGAGCCCAATTTAGCTCTTGTTAAAGTTATAGATCCCGTCTCATCTCGTGTCAAGGAAGCATGTCTTGGGTTGAGGAATAAGGAAAATAATAGGATAACCTTCTTTTTCTAAAAAAAAAAAAGATATTTATCTACTCTTGTTTACTTGCAGCAAGCTTACTTTTTTTTATTAATATCTGAATTTATTATTGTTATCGTCATTATTTAATCTAAAACCTACAGGGACATGTTGAAAGACGGTGAATTCTCCAAAAATGATATTGGACAACCTACACCTTCAATTATTATTCATGTCTAGTAAATCCTGATAATATAGAATATTCGAAGCAATCGGGTTTTTTGGCTTGCTCGTGTGATATACAAAACTGGTGATGAAACGATTCACAACTTGCATCGCAAGTGACAAAAATGCATTTCACATTTCATAGGATATACATGTGAAATCTAAACTTTCCATTATTTCTATTTCAAGACTAAACCTTCATATACAGATGCCACCGTAACTATTAATTTTATATAAAGTTTATTTTAAACCTTCTATTATTTATATTTAATAAAATACATCCATTCATATTTAAAGTAATATGATAGTAGAGTTGTCACGTGGGTCACATTTTTAGACAAGAACAGGCGGACAGCCGAAAATGTCGCACGCAGAACACGTTGTGATTTATCGACGGCGTTTTTGCATGGATGGCGTTGTGAGTTTCTACAAGTTTCACTGCGTAACAAATACATATTATTATATTGCAGGCGCGATTTTAAAGCTTTTAATGTTCTTCATGCATGCTTCTAAACTAGATAATCCTCCAAAATTATACTTTTGTATTATTTTGCCAAAATGCTACCGGAGCACGTAAACAGGGCATTCATTGTAGGGTACTCGATCCATCAATGTACCAGGCATACTCCGCACCCATTTTATTTTTCTATAAATTGCAGGCAAAATTCAAACCAATCATGGTATTCAGTATTTAATATGATTCGTATAATCAAGATATTGAAGATTATTTGAATTAGAACTTTATGAAGTTTCAACATTCAAAACATCTTTGCAAGAATACATAAGAGTACATGATACATCCCGGCACGAATTACCTTTCACCATATCATATATTTCGTTATTTTCATTGTATTTTTACTTTTCAATAATTTACTTCTATATATTCCCTAGAAAATTATATTTAAACAGCTTATTACTTATTTTTTTATTCTTTAACTCACTAAGTTCGTCATACAATTTAATCACTCTTCTATATCTCATCATCCTCTTTGTTTTACCTATGTAATAATTTTATAATTAAAGAAATAAAATAAAACATCAAAGTAGGCAATATATAATGCCTTCTTAATCTTTTACTTTACCTTTACCCTATATATTAGCTAGAGATTACATACTGAAGCTATTTAACATTTTTTGAAGGGGAATATATTATTCTAGCATTATATGATTTCTTTAATGCCAAGCTCTGATTCAATAAAGTGCCAAGCTGCGCACCTCAAAAATTGCAGACGTCACTCTTTTTGGTTTTGAGCACTGTGCCCACCACCCACCACCCAATTGAGAGATTCTCCCTCATTTTCAATTACGATCCCTTCTACAAGAGATAAAAGTATTTGGATGTTTCCAAATAAAATGCTGATATGACTATCAAGAAGATCCCGTCTTGAATCCTGCAAGAGTAGAACAAAAAAATCATAGGACATTAAAAGTATTTTCGACGTAAATACTCAGACGCTCAAGTCAGCAAAAGAACTCTTTTAGAGATAATAGGATGATAGTGAGAGCTTGTGTGTTAAGACGTATACCTAGGTATATTTATAGCTAAGCATGGGTGCGTAACCGGGTTGCGTACATAGCCTGTACGCAAGTGTGATGAGAGATCCTTACTCAGAGAAGATTTCAGAAGGATACACTTTTAAGTCTTGATCTCATAGGATTGTATACTAGTTGAAAAGGGTATTCTATTAGAGTTGTGATCTGATGTGGCGAGATGCTAGCTGGATGTTTGAGTATTTATATTAGAATTCCATAACAAAAAACATTCTCTGTGGTCCGGTTAATTTTATAATTATCATTATCAACCCCTAAAGATTTAAAAGAAATGTTCTGCTAAAGTTTCTAACTTATCTTTCTTTGGTGGTGTATTAAATTAAATTCAATGAAAAGAGAGTAAACACAAATTAAATCCGATATCATCTTCTTTCAAAATTAGATCTAATCTATCTATGCCTCCCAGCTTTTCCACAAATTTTCTCATAAGAAATTCCGTTTCCGATCATCCAGCGACTCAGATCATCGGTTAGAATCTGTATGTGGTCCCAGTAGTCCGCCGGAGTACGGAATGGATGCTACTGCTAATTTTGCATTCTATTTACGTGGGCAGTTGGAGTGGAGATTCGAGGAGCGGGGTCGTGGGCTTGGCTTTGGGGGGTGGGGGCTACGTGGTGTCGGGATGAGGGGGACAGGGTAGGGTCCAGAAGGGTGGGACCCACAGATGCTCCCGTGGCAAAGGATAAGAGCAGTTGATGCGCGACAGAGTCCAGGCTGACAGCTGACCTGCAGACCAAAAGCTCGTCCGGCTCACTCGCCCTCTGTTTACCCGCGCTTTCCTTTGCCTATGCGAACGAACCAAAGCGAAGAAGAAGAAAAAAAGGACAGAAGACCAAAAGCTCGCTCCCTTCTCTCTGGTTAGCCGAATCCGCGCCTCGTCCACGTCACCCTCTTTTCCTCCGCCTATTTCTTTGGCCCCAGCGGATTGCGCCTGCAAAGCTGAGGGGGCTTTCACATGGAATCCACTGCTACTGAATTTATTGAAAAAGAAAAATTTTATTTCATTTTCAATGTGCACATGTTTGTGTCGTACACCAAACTGACCTCCGATGATCAGTTTTCATTATCAAGATGAGCAAGACAGGGAAACGTTAGAAGGCGCTCGGTGGTCTTGGCGCGCTTAAGTCAGTAAAACATCATAGCAGTAAATGTCACCCTAATCGAGTTAAGCCTAAAGGTGATATTTTTTCTTTTTCTTTTTCTTTTTCTTTTTCTTTTTAAATGTAATGTCTATTCAGGCTCCATTTAGGAATTGAAAAAGAAAGAGAAAAAGATGACCCATTACAGAATTTAACATTTTAGAAAGTGATTGAGTATCAGGTTTATGAAAATTTAAGAAATGAACACAGATGATACCAACCATAAAATGTATAATTTTTAAGAGAAATGGTAAGTTAGATGATTCAGAATGGAAGTTTCCAGTGTGTGAGATGAATGTATTGCAGGGATGGTTAGACATTGCATAACGCGTAGATAATCTGGATTAAGAATTTAAGATTGAGGAATTTTTGGAACCAATCACTTTCTTGATATCAAGAATAATTTGGTTTATCTACTATTTGCTAAAGTACCAAATGCTTTGCTGTGAGACTTTTCAGCTTGACCTTTCTTTATTTTGGGTAAAATTTCAATGTTTTTAGATCTTAGAAAGCCGATACCATACTCAAGTGTTAAATTGTTTCATGAGTTTGTTTGAAAACTCTATAAAGACGCCATCGAAATAAATTATCATTTGGTGGGATACACAAAAGAAAACGCACAAAATTAACTTTGATTATTAATAACATTATTCAATATCCGCTGTTCCCTGCATTACTAACATGCATGCTCATTTTCGATTCACCCCATTTCCAACTA
>JAYJMB010009221.1:12841-96518 GCA_036873735.1 Pouteria campechiana
CCCTGCCCACGAAAATAGCGACGATCAACTGGGATGGCCGTTTGGGGGCCTCTCCGTAACAGCTGGCTAAACTGCTACTCACTTTGTAATTTAGGTTTAAATTTTTTATTTTTATAAAATTTTTTATGTGTTTTACTTTATTTTTAATCATTATTATCTTGTATTAAATTACAAAGTTGCGTTTCTTTTCCTTTCCTTTTTCTATATTTTGCCCCTCTTTCCCAACTTACAAACGGGTCTTAGGTATTTAATTTCTACAACTTTGTTTGGCGTAGGCAAAGGTTTGATTTGAATGGTTTTTTTGTACGGCGTAAATAAATTATATTTACGATATTTTATATAGGACGCTAAATCTGAAATGCGGCGTAGGTCTGACTTTGGCTATGGAGGCGCTGCGTGTCAACTACTTTGCGGTGCCGCCTAATTTGATCTTCTTGGAAGGCCCACTAATTCAGCGGTGGAGATGTGCCACTTGGTTGCCATATCGGGGGATCTACCATCGAAACAACGTTTTGGATCTTACATGGGTGTGCCAAATTAGCACGCGTGGGTAGTCGTCTCTCCATGTGGAAACCGTTATAACTGCCTCCTCTACACAACAGTCAATTTATTATTCATAAGGCAGTGTCTCATCCCCTTTAGTGTTTGAATATTGAGGAGCGGTTTGATTTAGATCTAGCAACTCAAAAGCGCCCCCCTTGCAAGCTTCCAATAGGGAAATCTCAGATGAGAGAAGTCCTTCCATCAGACTTCCAAGTATCCATTTCCCAGATCCCATGACTTGCTTTCTGGTTTGAGAACAACAACAGAAATTTTGGGAGTTTTTTCGTTTCGTCTTCGCCTCGGATTTCGAATTGTAAAAATTGGAGCGACGATCCCGATGGAATTTTCGATCATGCATCACATCGGCATTGTGTTCGTTCTGCTGTGGGTCTTCTCTTCTTTCAGTTGCACTCACGACCCAATTCTTTACCTGGCCTCTCTTGTCTATCTCTATAAGGTAATATAATTGCAGCAGCAGGTTGGCATGGCTCTTAAGGGATTTTCGGTCATGATTGCATAAGCTTTCCTGCTTTGAGGAAGTGGGCTTTTGCGGATTGGATGTTTAATCTCATGTCCAAGTTCGAGCAACCTAATTTTGTTTTCAACATTTCGGTCTCAACAATGTGTTTGCTTGCATATGTTTACTGCTGTTCGAATGAGGGTAATATCGTTGGTTAGCATCATGCTAGTGTGTGAAAACTGTAGTCTCGCTCTGGTTTGGAAAGAATATAAAATTCTGTGGATAGATAATCATCTATATATGCAGTACAATATTGTACCTGCAATTGGTATACAAAATATTTCTCCAAAGGATGGAATATGGAGGACATTTGAATCACAGAATATGGCTGTGCATGCTGCTTTTTAGCTGTTAGGATATACGAATATGTTCTATATACACACGTGATATAAGTTCTTGGTTAAGTATACCAGAGAAAAATGCAATTCAGATAAACCCATTTGCATTAGTTTAAGGTTATTTTTTAAGTGGCGGATGATGATTTCTATTCCAATTTCTTTCGTTACTGGGAATTCCATGTTTTTTTCTGTAAAGTGATAAATCTGAGGTTATGTCTTCTGAAGGTTAATCAGCATCTTGTACTGAAGTTAAGAAGAACAATGCAATTCGAGAAAGGACCACGAGAAAACCAAAGAAGGGTGTGTTTAGTTATCTATCTCATTTTCTCATTGTGGAGCAATTTAATATCATTTTTCTAATTGTGGATATTGTTGATTGACAAAAGCAAATGGTAGAGGAACTTGGATAGATTTCTGGATAGATAAAGAGCCTGAGAAGTGTTGAATTTTTGTTGACTGCTACTCCTTTCAGGTCCTTTCAGATTCAGAAAGGGTACGGTGGTTGAATCATACTGCCGAGAAGGCTTGGTCTATTTTCGCGGAACAGATTGTTTCGCAGAAGATTCTAATGCCAATCATAACTTGGTTCTTGGACAAGTACAAACCGTGGGCTGTTGTAAGTCTCCACCCTTCTTTCTGCTGCAGACTGTAGTGTTATCAAAGTCCCTGATTACCCACCCAGGAACAACATGTCTATCAATGCAGTTGACATTTTGGGGTGAAGCGTGTATTTTTTAAGACCCCATTGCCTATAAATTGAAAGCTGAATATCTTCTAGATTTGTGAATATGAAAGCTAGTGATTATCGTGAATATGCACAGAGCAGAGCGGTGGTGCAGCAGCTGTACTTGGGAAGGAACCCTCCAGTATTTACTGGAATAAGAGTTATCCATCAGCCAGCTGAAGACGATCACTTGGTATGCTAAAATTTCATAGTGATTCTAAAACTCCTGTATCGAGGTTACTTCTGTTACTTTGAAAATCTATGTTGGCTGATTCGTAATTTACTTAGATTGTATAGGTTCTGGAGATGGGAATGAATTTCCTTTGTGCAGATGACATGAACACGATACTTGCCGTGCAACTAAACAAACTATTGGCGCTAGGCATGAGGGCAAAGCTTCACATAACAGGCATGCACATTGAAGGAAAGGTAAAGGGATTCAATACTTGCTATTCCGTCAAATTAGTTTGTTACAACATCTGGCTTTCACCCTGCACATAAGTGCAGCACAACTTGAATCCACGGCAAGTCCAATGTCTTGAAATGGTGACATATTATGAATATGGATAATATGATTTTCTATATTCCAAATATATAGTGTCAAATGTTCACCAAGCAGGAAGTTTTTTCTCACTAGCGGGCTCCTCTCTGGGCAGGTTTTGGTCGGCGTGAAGTTTCTTCGTTGCCGGCCTTTCATTGGGCGGCTACGGCTGTGCTTTGTTGGGGCGCCATACTTCCAGATGACTGTGAAGCCTATAATCAATCAGGGACTTGATATCACTGAAATTCCAGGAATTGCAGGATGGATAGTAAGCTCATTGTAAAATTCAACTTGTTCCTTGTGCTTTATTTCTTGGACGTAGTTCACCTTATTCCCAGTGTCTCTTTCCCTTTGGCCTTGGCAGGATAAAATTCTTACAGATGCACTTGAACAGACGATTATTGAGGTTTGTGTTATGCACGTTGAAGCTCTTAGAAAGAGAGGATGCATGGGTTCAGCCATTAAAATCTTCCAGCTGGAAGATCCTAATCCTTAAACTTGCTGTACTTACACTGAATGTGGACCGTGTTTTATCTTCTTCCTAACCAACATATCTCAAGACACGAGTCCTTGGGTTTGGGCTTCCCATCAGGGAAGTTTTAGGAGACTTCAAACATCCATTGCATCTTTTGTTGGGGGTCTGAACCCTGCAATTCCTCTTTAATATGCACTATTTGGCTGGTGTAAACGATGATACCTATTGCATCCAGCAGCTACATGCATTTACCGAACTCCTGCAAAAAGAAAGCTAGGCTGTCCAGCTCCAGCCCAACATTAAGGAAGCAGAAACCCTGATAGTAAAAATAATCACAAATTATAAGGTTTTAAAAAAATGCTAAGCTGCTAATTCTTAGTTAAAATTACTCCTGTGCAGCCTAATATGCTGGTGCTTGACTTGGAGAAATTCATTCCGTCCTCCACAGGTAGTTTAAGAAGAACAAATTTCAGGGCACGTCTTGTCCTTTGTTGATTGCTGTTGCATGGTAAAAGTATGCCCAACCAGTTAAATGTCGTGCATCATAATCGACAATGCCCCGCATTTCATACTTTCTGATAATACGAGTAGTTTCAGGGTCTTTAGAACTCATTCCTGAAAAGAATGATCAGACAAAAGTAAATGAAAAGATATGCCAATTCCATCTAATCAACCGAATCTCTTATTCATTCCAGTAGGAATTTTTGCTGAAACCGGAGTTCTTTCTCAGTCATTATCAGCGACATGCTATGCAATACTTATTTATGTTTCTCTTTCAATTCGGGGCTAAGGATTCTGACAGTTTATGAAATATGCCATCCATGAGTTTCAGATTGTCAGTTCTCTGCGGATGGGAAACACTCCATTGCTTATGCCAAATTGGAAATTATTGAAGCAGCAGATTTGAAACCTTCCGATTCAAATGGTTAGTTACATGCTGAATCGCACATAATTTCTGGTTATATTTCCGAGATTTTCTCATCCCAGTAAACCATTTTGCAGGATTATCCGATCCTTACGTGAAAGGTCAACTAGGACATCACAGATTCCGAACCAAGACTCACAAGAAAACGTTGGCACCCAAATGGCAAGAAGAATTCAAAGTTCCAATATCCACATGGGAGCCACCGAACATAATACTGCTCGAAGTCTTTGATGAAGATCACTTCCGCGATGATCCTCTTGGGTCTGCACCTTACATATCCTTACTCTCTTATTTATTCGTTTTCTGACGGGTTATAATAATAATAAAAAATTATTGGGAAGGACCCAAAGGTGCTGGAAATTGGTATTTTATGAAATATTCAATCAATGGTTTACCTGGGGTTATGGTCCCTTCGGTTCCTGATATAGTAGAGAGGCAGAATAGTACAGCTAACCCCTATTTACTTAAACAGGGTGGTGGTAATGTTGGTAGAAGGTTAATTAAAAGAAAATAAAACTTAATTATGTTTGGTTGCAACCAAATGCCTAGATATTTGTGATAAATATTAATCAACGCAATTTGCTTTTCAAATTTTCTGCAAACTTTTTGTAGTATTTCTTCATATTTTTTCAAGCAAACACACCTGAACGATTAAGAAATTCAATGAATTGCAAAATAGAAAGCTATTATAGAGTTCATAGCACTGGTGCGTCAATATCCTAAGGCTATCCATGATGGATTATTATATCCCCATTATTAGCACTATAATCTTGTTTCACTGTAATTTTATAAATATTAAAATGTGTAAAAAAAGAGATTGTTTATGTAATTATAAATGGATTATAATGAACTTCCATTATCAAATGCTGAAGGCCATTGTCAAATAGATGATATCGAGTTCAAAGCTCTGTAAGGAAGGATTTCCAGATCCCTTGAACAACTAGAGAATAAATGTGAAAGTCCTCGAAAACCAATATCCTTCCTAGGAGCATGTTGCCATCTAACCCTAATTCAATTCCCCTAATGACCCTCAGCCACAGTTCTTAAATGAAATTTCGTTAAAACAAAACAAGGATGAGGGCACCATAACATCATTCTCATATTTAAATGCATACACCCCTACAAACAACATTCTCGAACATTTCAACATCGAAATTCTACCAGAGTTCGAGTTCTCATGCCCTGACTCCAATTATTTTCCTCAGTATAGGATTGATTGTGAGACATTAGACCTCGGTTTTCACTCTACCAAAGAGTTCAAGTTGCCATGCCTTGACTCTGATTCTTTTTGGCAATAGCGTATAGGATTCAGTGTGAGATGTGTTTGGCTTAAGTTGTCATCTTTTCTTCAGGCTTGCATGTTTTCTTTTTGTTTTTACTTACGCCTGCAGTTGCATTTGCATAGCAGCACCCATTTAACCAAAGTTACATATTTTGCAGGGTTTGTTCTGTAGATATCAACAATCTTAGAGGCGGGCAGAGGTATGACAAATGGTTACCTCTGAGGAATATCAAAACGGGAAGGCTGCATTTAGCAGTAACTGTGCTTGATCATGTAAAGGTTAATTCAATCTAGTACTTTCATTTTGTGAAAAATATTGCATTGTTTACATTTAGAAAAAATAGGGCTATTGTTTACCTGAAAAAAAAAAATTCAAACAGGAACATCCAGGCAATGTAGAATTATCAAAAAAGGAAGAACACAAAATGTCAGCAGTAAGTGAAGCAGCTCAACAGGACCACAAGCCGGCTACTGTTCTAAAACAGGATCCAAAAGTGGCAGGTGAATTTGAACCCGTTAGCATCAGTGGGTTCCAAAAAACTGGCGTATGGGTCTACCGCCCAGGAAGTGACGTTTCACCAACTTGGGAGACAAGAAAAAGAGAAGGCAGAGTTCCTAGACTTCAAATATGTAGTGAGAAAAATGAACACAAGGACGGTCACGTGAAGCCCCACAGCAATGAGAGCAGCAACAATAGAAATCCTGAAGGATTAAGTCGTGCTGAAAAATTCCGAAAAGGCTTGAAAAAGATGGGTTCGATATTCCATAGAAATTCTAAGAATCGGAATCTCAGTAACGTGGAAGAATTTGTTCCAAGTCCAACAGCATGTGAGAACATTCGAACAATCAACAAAAGAATGACCAGCTGTTAAAAGCTTTAATGGATGATGGCAATTATGATGATCAAATAGCAAACAAGGAGAGGATTATTCATAAGACTGTGATAGAGTAACCAATCAAAGACCACATGAGTGGCATGGAAAAAGCATTCGAAATCAGATTGGGAAGGTCAGCTTGCAGCATTACACAAGCCTTAAGCAGGGTGTCTCCTTATCAGCAGCTAGAGAGAGAAGCTTCTTAGCAAGATCATCCTCATGATAAGGAATCCCAACCTCATCAAAAGAACACTCTCCAAGAAAATGACATCTAAATATAATCTTCTTCTTCCTTAAAAAATGGTACTTAAAGTGAATCTCCCCTAGCCAGGAAAATCCTCAAGTGGCTCTGTATTCGGCAAGAGATACTGAGAAATGAATAGTTTAGAAGCCACTTTTTCAGGTTGCATATAGGAACAGTGATGACAGGGACTCTTGCAGGTGGAATGCAGTCAAGATCCTACTGTTCGGACATGCAGGAGGAAGAGATTTGGAAGACTGACATCGTGTTCAGGAGGCCATTGTTTGAAGGCATTGTTAGAGCAGATGATACGCAATGCCATGGTGAGGTGCACAGCCAAGCAGCACTCAAGAAATCTTATATCTCCAGTGTTTGTAAATAATACTCAGAAAAGAAAAGGCGCATTGTATACTTTTCTCTTTTCTTCATATTTTTTGACTGCACGATTTACTATGTATTTTCCACTTCTTTTTCAAATCCTTAGATTGAACCTAAGCAAAAAAGGTGAAAAAACCTTCATAAAGCTACCCTATCCGTCAAGCATGGGCATGTTGAAGTTCAGGATGTCCCAGCCCAGCTAAAAAAGGGGAAAAAGGGCCATTTTTCTTATCATTTGCTGCCCATATGGTTGTCTCAAAATAATAACAAAAATAAAAATCCAAATAGAATGGCAGTATCACAAACATTTATGCACTCATAACTGTATACTTTTGTGTATCTTTCAGAAATGGTCCTTTCTCCCTTAAATTTTTATTTGAAATTTCTCAAGTTTTTTTTTTTTTTTTTTAACATGAAGTAGACAAATGCTGTAGCAGAATAAGCTAAAACTAAAGCAATCCATTCCAATAGGGTAATGAAAACCCAATAATGAAGGACAAAATACCCATGGATACTAAAAAGAGAACTCCATTCAACAATAGTGGCCACTCTGCTAAGACAAACTCTGTGTATCATTTGCACCTGATGGCATATGCATCTAATTAAAAGGCTGCATTAAGTCACTATTATGTACAAGAGAAACGTAACAATTATCTCTCAAAAACATAGTTTCAAGAATCTTCTTCCAGGTTCCCATCCTAGGTACAAAACCTTGATGCACCATTTGCATCAAAATAACATGTACATCGTTCAAAAGGTTTTGCTTACAAAGACCCTCAATTAACATTTTGTATGACAAGAAACTTGGGAACATACCCTCTGATAGCATCTGACTGAGGAAATCCTTAGCTTTGATGAAATCCCCACAGCTGAGCAAACCATATAAGAGTGCTTGATATGAATCTGAATTTGGTTTGCAACCCTTTAGCCTCATTTTATCCAAAAGTTCCCTTGCGTCATCTACTTTCTGTTGTTTGCATAACCCGGAGATAAGAATGTTGAAAGTTATTGTGTCAGGATGGCAACCTTTTCTCTCCATCCTCTCAAGAAGCTCAAAAGCTTCACTCACCCTATCATGTTTACAGAGACAATGCATAAGAGTTGAGTAGGTCTTAGTGTTTGGCTTGCAACCCTGCTTCGGAAGTTCAGCAAGCAATGCAAATGCAGCATCTAACATGTCACACTGGCATAAGCCTTTAATAAGAATGTTGAAACAACAGGTGTCAACAGTAATACCCAGACGAGGAGCTGCCAAGTACATTTCATGCACTACATCAAACTGCTTTGAATTAACAAGCATATTGAGTATGAAATTGAATGTCTTGACTGTTGGCCAACAGTGGAAATCTGGCATCTGGAAGAGTGTTTTAATTGCTTGTTCAGGATTGCCTGCAATATTGCTGTAGATTTTTATCAACCTATAGAAGAACTCCTCAGACACCCTGCACTTTTCACTTTTCATCCGCTCCAAGAGAACTTCGATGGCATCAAACTTCCGTGCATTAACGAGCTTCTCAATCAGTAGGCTATAGAGAGCCTCATTGGGTTTATAGTCCATGCGTTTGGAGACTTTTCTGAAAGCAGCAATAACCACTTCAGGGTCCTTAAGACTTCTGAAGATTTTTAAGACCTCGTTGGGCGCCAACCAGTCCTTGTGGTCTAGCTTGTGCAATCGATCGCTGTCATTTGCTAGTGTGTAATCAATTTTAGAGGAAAGGCAAGAGGCAGAGTAACTAGCTGTGCATTTTGAACACCTCATGATGATTAAATCAAACATTCCCAAATGGAACATTCTCCGCCAAATATTCTGCCTTCTGGATGCAACCAGGCGTGCTATCATATACCGCATCGGATCGAACACCTTGTACAAGCAAGAAATTTTATTTTGCTTTGTCACAGTTGATTTAACAACGGTGGTAAAATCAATCTCACTCTCACCAAGTTTGATTTAGCAAGATAATCAGCAGAGTTGGGCTTCTATTGAAATCGGGTTATTGTCCAAGAAAATTGAAATTTCCAGAGATTTTTCTTTTAACTTGCTTTGTATTCACATTGGAATTAGACTCCAATGCATGCAACTTTCACGTTAAAAGATGAATCTAGGAATTGAACACAAGTTCAATCTTACATACAAACAGCTGAACTTACATACAAATAGCGGTCGAATGCTACATTTAACCTAGCCAAGGGCAGAGACGGACAGAGGCGGCTCCCGCAACTTGGCTGCCGTTGGAGAGAGACGGACAGAGAGGGCCGCTGCTGGGGGTTGCGAAAGCCCCTCTAACGGAGTAGCGGGCAGCGCGAGAGCTGGAGGGTTTGAACTTTGAAGAGACGGAGGCCGTAAAAGAGACTAATGGAGACAGCCGGAGGAGGAGGCGTCAAAGTAGGGATTTCGGGGTTTGAATACGGGTCTAGGATTGTCAGATTAGGAATTTCGGGTTTGAATACGGGTCTAGGGCTGTTAAGTCAGGGAGGGATACGGGTTTTAATACGGGTTTAGGGTTGTTGGACCCTGAAGTCCTCGGCCCATTTTTCAAAGAAGTCGGATTGGGACGAGTAGGGTGTACCCGATACGATTGACGTCCAATTGCTAGCTGGCTAATTCACAGTAAAATTTAAATTTCGATCCAAGCCTTTGTCCTTGACAGAATAGAATTTGCGTGTTGCCTATCACGAATGCCGTGTTGTGGTTTCCATCATTGAAAAATGTAGGTAGACCCTTATAGAGTCAAGACAGAATCAACCATGAAATGACATAAAGCTTATTGCGGCGTATACTCATGTGGCTCCAGAAGGGCACCCACACCTAGAGGTGTGTGACATTTACCAGATTTGTGGGCCTAGCTAGATTTCATTCTAAAGTATTCGTTGACGACTTATCCCAAGCTTTACCTTGAATTGGATCATTAAATATAAAAATCTCCATTTGAGCGGCGCATGTTAGTCATGCAACCAGCAATTTCTGCATGCCTGTTGAGATGATACATGCTATAGTTGTTCCGTGGCATGTTTCATGTGTAACACTATCGGTCAGCAAACCCATCTCATTTGGTCTTTGAGAGGTGTGGGGATCCTCAATCCAAAGGAAGATACCTAGCTAGTGGGGGGGTTTCCCATCAAAAGGTGAGGATTTTTCCTTCCCATATCCATTCAGATCGAGTGACGTGAATTCCATCAGAATGAAAAGATACGAAAGAAAGTCGACGTATATATGGGTCTAGAATACGTCCGTGAGATTAGCTATCCGTCCTGCATGCAATGCTAGAGCACCTTTTTCTGCCTGGGGAAGGTGAGATGCTCTCTCTCTCAACCATGCTTATACGGGTGAACCTTTGTTTCAGATCCACAGGCGCCAAAACTCTCTCTCTCTCTCTCTCTCTCTCTCTCTCTCTCTCTCTCTCTCTCTCTCTCTCTCCACCACATAGTGTCTGTCTACTTATAAGCATTCATGTAGCGAAACAACCACTAAAGTTTACCCCTGCCGGCTATATTTAGCTCTTTCACGTACTGTTTCACCTCTCCATTGGCCTCATCGAAAAAATCCAATTATTTGCACATTTTACTCTCCATTAAATGCTGTGGAAAAGTGGACCCCTGTTTTCATCTGAAGTGGTGGGCCACACCGGATGAACAGTCCTAAATGGAAGAGAGGTGATCATTCAGGCAAGAAGGACAGCGGGGAATGATCCAAAACATGTATTAGAACCAAATTAAACACAATTTACATATCAGCTCATCTTTTGTAGGGCATTGCATGAGGTGGAGGTGAGGCCCAAGGGAGGGCTCACAAGGCTCCAGTTCTTCGTCCTAGTCATGACTTCAAGCTTCGCCTACTACATTGTCCCCAACTATCTCTTCCCTTCCATCACTGCCCTCTCATTCATCTGTTGGATATGGCCAAAATCAGTCACTGCCCAGCAGATTGGTTCTGGTCTATATGGGCTTGGAGTTGGGTCCTTCGCCATTGACTGGTCAACAGTTGCCGGCTTCTTGGGCAGTCCATTAGCCACCCCAGCCTTTGCCATCATCAACGTAATGGTAGGATTTTGCATAATTCTCTACATAATAATCCCTATTGCATACTGGACGAATTCATATCAGGCCAAGAGCTTTCCAATCTTCTCCTCACATGTCTTCGACTCCGATGGAACACCTTACAATGTTTCAAGGGTCTTGAATTCAGAAACTTTCAAATTCAACGAAGACGGGTATGATGGCTACAGCAAGGTCAACCTTAGCATCTTCTTTGTTTATACATACGGACTAAGCTTTGCAACCCTTGCTGCTGCAATCTCACACGTTGCACTCTTCCATGGACGGTAATCTTTAATTTGGATTTCTTTCTTCCTCCAACCTTCCATTTGAACCAACGTACCATTCATAATCTAAGAATCCTGACTTCTATAGGACTATATGGAAGCAGTCAAAGGCAGCATTCCGCGACAACGTCGGTGATGTCCACACAAGATTGATGAAGAAGAACTATGAAGTTGTCCCTCAATGGTGGTTCTACATCATTTTGACTGTGGTGGCCGCCCTTGCCATCTTCGCCTGTGAAGGCTTTGGCCGCCAGCTGCAACTACCCTACTGGGGAATCTTTCTTGCTGGAGGATTGGCTTTGTTCTTCACTCTCCCCATTGGTATAATTACAGCTACAACAAACCAAGTAAGTATGTCCCCAAGTTTCATATATCGCTTTTCCTAAAGTTTTAATAAATTCATGGATCTTCAACTAATGATACTTGGATATTATGCTGACAGCAACTTGGGCTTAATGTAATTACGGAGCTAATCATTGGTTATATGTACCCTGGCAAGCCACTTGCTAATGTTGCTTTCAAGACATATGGCTACATTAGCATGTCACAGGCAATCTCATTTCTCCAGGATTTCAAGCTTGGCCACTACATGAAGATCCCTCCCAAGTCCATGTTTGTTGCTCAGGTAATGATCTCCCTTCCACTAGACACAAGATTAGGAAATTGATTTGCCCATATTCACGTCGTGGAACATCTAAACAAAGCACTGAATGAGACAACTCTGGGATATATACTTAATAGCACCCAATTGAAATTGGTTTTGCTCTGTGCAGTTGGCCGGCACAATTGTTGCATCAACCACCTACTTTGGCACCTCCTGGTGGCTGCTCTCAACAGTGAAAAACATCTGCAACCCGGCAGAGCTGCCGGAGGGAAGCCCATGGACGTGCCCTGGCGATGATGTGTTCTACAACGCATCAATCATATGGGGCCTTGTTGGGCCATTACGCATTTTTGGGCGATTAGGCCTCTACTCCAAGATGAACTACTTCTTCCTCATCGGCCTCTTGGCGCCGTTGCCGGTGTGGTTCATGTCGCGCATGTTCCCAAAGGTAACATGGATCAGCCTCATCAACATGCCAGTTATCTTAAGTGCCACAGGATCAATGCCCCCTGCCAGGGCAGTGAACTACATATGCTGGGGTGCAGTTGGCTTCTTTTTCAACGTCATAGTGTATAGGAGGTACAGGGGGTGGTGGGCAAGGCACAACTATGTGTTGTCAGCTGGGCTGGATGCAGGAGTTGCTTTCATGGCCATCCTCACTTACTTTGCTCTTCAGATAAAGAATATTAATGGGATATCTTGGTGGGGTTTGGAGCTTGATGATCACTGCCCCTTGGCACATTGTCCCACTGCACCAGGGGTAGTAGCTGAAGGGTGTCCTGTATTTCAGTAAGACATGCATTTGATGGCAGATTATCGAAGGATGATTATGAGAATTTATGATGTCACTGCTCACTCTCGTCATCTTTGTTTTCTTGATTGGATTATGACTGTGAAATGCCAATAAAGATACAATGTGGGCATTTAATGGTCCACCTTGGGCCCACCATCAATGTTATTAAAACTGGACAGGCGTTTATACCGGCAAAGGATCTGGCTTTGAATTCAATATATTTTAAGAAGTTAAAATAATGTAAAACAAGTTTAAAAATTTTAACTGTAGATCTCATTATAAATCTTTCATGATTAAGTTACGTTACTTAATCTATATTTTTATTTTATTAATAATATAAAATTTTAAAAAAGTTATTTATATATTTTATTTAAGCCCAGGTTTGCCGTCAGGTGGACTAACCAGTCATAAAAATTTAAAAGAAAATTATAAAAGAGATGTATGTTAGATACTGTCAGTATGAGAAAAGTAATGTCAGATGTAAAATAAATAAAGATAACAATAAATAGATTATTTGGATAGAAAGATAAAAGATAAATAGGGTGAAATATAACAATGAAAAAAATAAAATTATTAAGGGCACTTAAGTATCACATTAATTAAAAAGTAGGACTTTTACAGCCTATTATATATATAAATATTGTCTAAATTATTAAATACATTTTTGACTAAATAAATAAACAAAAAAATCTACACTCATGAAAGTGTGTCATATCAAGATTTTTTAATAAATATATATTTTTTAATTTTTATTTAGTATGAATCACTATAATATCTGATTTGAATAATTTTTTTATATTAAAGAAATATCTACATTAAAAAATAGGAAAAAGGAGGAGAAAAGGTAATATAAAAAAAAAGGGGAAAGAAAGTAGTTGGAATAGTCGAACTTTTGCATGTAGATATAAAAATAAAACTTGCTGGAATCCTCAAATGTCACATCACTTAAAAATGATGAAAAAAGACAAAAAAAGAGAGGAGATTTTCAACCTTTTGAATTAGAAGAACCGATGGTAATGAGGTGTTGGAAGCGGCCATTTAATAAACTTGAGGATTCTATCATTTGCGAGGTCGTGTCACTCAAACATGGGCATACCTTCAAACTCTTTGCCTCAAGCAATGCATGAAATCCTATCTCAATGTGCAAAACGCCCAACCACCCATGTGCGTGGATTGTATTTAAATGCCGTGTGACTCATCTTTGGCAAATTTCCCCAACTCACCCACCATCTCCTCTCACGTGAAGAGCTTTTCAATGCCGAGTGACAAATACGTCTTCGACAAATCTCTCTCTCTCTCTCTCTCTCTCTCTCTCTCTCTCTCTCTCTCTCTCTCTCTCTCTCTCTCTCTCTCTCAACCCAGGCTTATACGGGTGAACCTTTGTTTCAGATCCACGGGCGCCAAAACTCTCTCTCTCCCTCTCTCTAAATTATCTCTTTCAATGGACATCTGCGCCAACGCTCTTAATGCCACCCCCGTCTAGATTTTGCTCAAGACCTCGCAGCCCATCCGTATACGATTTTGATGGGGATATGGCGATGTTCTTCTCCAGGTGCATGTCGTTTCAGCAGGTTCTTCGGGTCATCGTAGTTTACACCTATCTTCTTTGGATTGGCAGCCTGGTCTTGCGCAAAATCTAGTGTGGCAGCAAATCTCATTCCTTTCATAAATTCAAGCTGCTACTACTACAACAACAACAATAAAGCTTTGGAAGGTAAGTATCTGTTACGAGGACAATTAGCCATCAAACTTGTGGGAGAGGACAAATATGGAGGATGACGTGGTACCTACATGGCATTCAGCAGATATCTGGGGTGGGGTACATGCTTATATTAGGGTGTGATTTAAGGACACTCCTACATGTGTCATCTTGATAGGATATGCGACCGATTCCAGGAGGACATAACCAATTTCATCTGAAAATCTACCTCCCACGGACTTGGGTAATTAAAGTCAGGGAGATCAGTAGACTAGTCGTTTTAAAACCCATTCCCTCTTTTCTTCCTTTTTTGTCTCTTTCATTCGCTTAGTCACTTGCTTTTAATCCTTACTGACTTAAAAATCAAAGAAGCATCATAATATCGCCTGGAATCCCCAGTGCCTTCTTGATCTTGCAAATCAAGGGATCAATCTTGAAGGTCTCATAGTTAGTGGCCTTGTGTTGATCTTACATGTAAGCTAAGTATGCTCTAACCACTTAAAACTGATAATTAAACTAAATGATTCATACCTTCTTATATAACTAGCTAGGTAAGCCTTCTACAATAATAATGTCCAATAGGGCTATTTGACACTGGTTTCTCAAGTTCTTGTGTCATTCTTCCCATGTAGATCACTCTTATCGCATTCATTATATATCATCATCATGCTACTGTTCCAAGACATCATGGCCCATTTCGATTTGATAATTTAGTTATTATTTTCTTACACAATTTTAGAAAATGTGCAGACAGCTATATAATCTGGCAAATTAAAGGTGGGTCATCTCAAGCGAGACCATCTAAACGAAGAGACCCACCTCATGGTTGGCTTTGACGGACCACCACCCTATGCCAAGTAGGTGCGGATATTTTTGCAAAGCTAGCTATTTGCTGTTAGTTGCTTTGCTGCTTTCGCTTCTAATGTGGGATCTTCTCGTTGTCAAATCTGCAGCAGCAACAGCACACTGAAAGTTAAGAGCTATAGATCGGATCAATCTTCTTTGAAAATGGCATGCTCTTCTCTACCCTAGATGTTGCATGTACACGTGCTGGCAATCTGAGCCCTTCGTTCATTCACGCAACACTACCATGACTGAACCGTGTAAACACACCCTAGCCAACTCAAATGGCTTAGGACTGTCTAATTGTTTTATTTTTTTATCTTTGGTTCATTTTATGAAGCCTTATGATGACTTTATGCTTAAATTATTACCTTAACTATCTCAGAATTGGTTTGGTTGTTAGGATAAGAAGATAGTGGCTGGGTACCCTATGGACCTTAAATAGGGTGGCGGAAATCTAGGAAGTTGGTGCTCAATATCCAATATTCCTTCACATAACTCCTTTAAATATGTAATAATAACAATCTGAGTATGCATGTGATTAGCTGTAAGGTGCAACTATGTGCCATTTAGACATGCATAATTCAAGACAGCATCCTAGAACATGTATTTGATCCATATAATTTCATATATGTGGGAAGATCATCGTATGGGTAAGATCATCAATTCACATGTTTCTTTCAATTTGCAGCAAGGCATTATTCTAACAGACCCTTTAACATGCAGAAGTCCCTTCATCAACAGCTATAACTATTCAATCTTTTCTTCCAGAGAGGCCCCCTGTACGCTACCTGGGAAATGGTTCAGATCTCTGGCATGCATGCTACTGAGCTGTGGTATGAGGTTCCCATTCTGGCTGTGGGGAAGACACCTACCATTACTAAATTTCGTGTGCTCGCAAATCCTAACTGCGGTTATTTTAAAGAGGAGATATAATGTATGTTGGACATCAGCATTTATTTCAAGAAAAGATGTAACGCATGTTGGATGTCAGTTCTAAAATGTTGATCGAAAGACAGCCTTGTTCCCCATCCTCATTTGGCTTTGATTGGAAAATCACAGCGTTTAACAGCAATTTTCCTGAAGTTGTTTTTAACACTAGATTATTCTCCCTAGAAAAGAAACAAGACAAGCACGTAACAACCCATTGCAGCGAAAACAATAATCATTCTTTTAATTTCCCAATAAACAAATGATCTCTTGTCCCCTAAGTGGCTTGAATGGTATAAAGTCTAAGCCCCGATTTGTTAAAAAAGAAAACGTGAGGAGTTTCGTTTTCCACTTTTCATGCTCCCTATAATTGACATGACATTCATTTATTTTCACTACATTAATAGCCCTATTTTTTATACATTTGTATTTGTATTTTCGATTATTAATCTCTATGTTTTCATTTCAAAATACTTTTTTTATTTTTAATTATTACCTTTTATCTTATCACCTCATTTCTTTCATTTTCTCTACTTTTATATACAGCTCTTTCCTCTACTTTTCCACCATTTTTCGTGATTTCCAAGCAGACTCTAAGATAAAATGCTCATGTTACCCTCTAAGAATACCGATGAATCAAGGCATTTGCAAGAGAATATGCTTATTCAAATTAATGAGATCCGATATGAACAGAAAGATTTTCCACTTATAGATTAAAGTCATGTCTATCTCTGTTTTCTTCCCAGAATCATTTCAACATGTAGGTGCTTGTTAAATGCAGGATTGAAAAGCAAGCGAGTTTGGAAATCTGGCATGAAGGGAAGCCATGACAAAACAGCCGGTGGTGCAAAGAGCAGAACACCCATTCCATAGTCATAAGCACGAGAAAGGACCCGAACAGAGTCCCACGATCCGTACTTCTCCATCACGGGCCTCGCAGCTTGTGCAATCTGTGAAAGGAAAGACAGAAAAAAGAACCCATATTACCAATCAGTATATAGTGTTTTTTCTAATTTGAAAATTTGTTAAGGGCTTAATGGGCAATATGGACTTGATTGAAATACAACAGGATAGAATGAAAATTATGTCAGCTAAGGGATGATGTCAACAATTAAGTGAACAAGGTTAAAATTAATAGGGGATAATTATTAAAAATATAGATAATGATAAAAAAATAAAATAGTTATAAAAAATACATGTTCAAGCAAGCCATGGAAAATGAGATTTTCCAAGGAAATCCGTTCTGTTCAAATTACCGATCAGTGCAAAGTGTTCTTTATAATTTGGAATTTTGTTAATGTTTTTCTTTTAGAACTCACCAATAGCAAACCCCATCCTGTGGGTAGAAATGCAAGAGAACATACGAACAAGTCAGCCATGGACAATTTGCATACCAAAAACATGGTAATTATGATAGCAAACGCTCCTAAGAAAAGAGCCACTTTGAAAAGCCTGAACACGAGATGAAATTCTGCACTCAGTAACTCCCGCCCTAATTCCAGTGCCTGCACCACATTGAAGTTCACTGATGAAAAAATTGAGAATGCGGCTGTTGTCAAACATGCACTTGGATTGCCCTTACAAGAAAGGTTTTACTATGGCAGAGACAGACATGCTTTTTTGGATGTTTGAAATGATGACTATGGGGATAGAAGTGTCTTTAGTCTTTCCTGGGGAGAATTTCTTTGCTGGGTTGCCACACGGATGGTAAGGAGGATGCTCATCAATGCAACAGAGCAAACCAGACACTGCATTTTCGTGTCTCCTGTGCAATGGATTGGACAGTTAAACTTTTGAGTTGAAGTCAGATTTTGAGGCCGACGATCAGTTTGTTTTCATTGTCCAAATGGTTGCCTTTATGCAACCAACCATGATCACAGTGGCACACAAAACCAACGGTCACTCGAAGTCCATGAAATGTACTCATCCATGTTAAATTCCTCCCAGCAACTAAGCATATGATGGCGAAAGCTGATAATTGTCAAGGGATGAAGTTTGCAATTGCTTTCAGTAGCCCAGCATTGTGCATGTGCTCATGAATGTGTAGGCTAATTAAGCATGCAGCTAAGTTATACTATTTTCCTCTGTAGTAACATGCAACGGTACTTTACCTTGAGAAATAAGACGATAGAGCCAATGACAACCCAGGACAGAATGTAAACCACAACAGTTTTGTTTTCCTGAGATATGTCAAGGTGATAAACTAGTCCATATTGATAAATAAAGAACCGAATGGAAAGAAGTACTTCAGCAATCCTGCCTCCCAAGCCTGAATGCCTCAAATGGGTCTGCTCTTCATTCCACCAAGATTCCCAGCTCTTGTCTGGCTGAACTCCTATTCCACCCCGATGCTTTATCCACTTGTTCCAGTCTTTCCAGTCCTCCACAACCTTGTGCCACTCAAAGCCAGAAGGATTGAATAGAAATGGGGCGAACAGCCAGGTTCCAACCACGAACCAGATGGAGTATGTAGCCAACACACTCACAACACCGTTTTGGTAGGATTGACGAAATGAGTTGTAGATGATTAAGAGAAGCATCAATTCAAATCCTTTCACAAAGTGGCTGTGTGAATATAACATGTAGTTCTCAGTAAAGCTTGCATGGAATGCTACGAATTTTCGGCCAGTAGGTCTGTACTTAGCACCCCCATGAAGCACTGTTCGACCATAATAGTGGCATTTTGTCCCAAGAGAGAATGTGAAGAAAACTGCAGCCAACTGCATCTGCATAAGGATAAAGTCACTGAATGCTGTACGGAAACCTTTCTCTAGTCCAATCTCCATCAGCATTGGTAAACCTGTTAGAAGTCCAAGCTGGATGAATGACTGCGAGGCAAGTGCTGTTTCCAAGGATTTTATGTTATGTGTTCCAGCTACATTGAGGAGCGCCCTTTCCAAACCACTAAGAATCAGATACAGTTGCCCATAGAGGAAAACATAAATACCAATCACGGATATCTGCAGTGTTTTGCCAAAAGAAACATCATCAGTGAAAGGAAACAGGAGCCCAGGATGTCCTGTAAACTCAAACAGAAATCACGCCATCAGGAAAAGAGAATGGTTGAAGTAATGTATGGATTCAACCTCACACATTTTCTCGCATACCATTGACATTATATTCCCTCTAGCACCCCTTGGCAAGTACATGTAAGTGGTGACAAAAACAGACAAGATTGATGGAAAGTGATTTTAAGATTGATAATTTGGAAGTATCCATTATAGGTTTGCAAATTGAGAGTTTCCACATTCCCCAGGAACAACAAATGGGCGATGTGAGAAAATTTGAATATGAATGGGCTCTTCAGTTATTCTGAACATAAATCCAGTATCATCTCAGTGCCTCTTTCATGCGTAATGAAAATACTTATATATATTGAAAGAGAGGTTTTTGCAAACTTTTAACTGAATACCAAAGTATTGTAGTAAAATCCGACAGTTGTGAAGTAACAGGATAGCATCCGGAAAAAGTCGAAACGGCGCCCAAGGCGGTATATGTCACGGCTGAGGGTTTGCTCACTGTTTCCATTGGCTACTTTAGCCTCGAATTTTGTGATCTGGTTTAGACTCACATCCCGGCCTTTCCCAACTTGCATGTACTCACGGTACGTAATATGCCCCCGTCGCAATGTTGAGTTAAATCCTACATGAAGGAAAATGATGTCATACAAGTGCCTAGTTAAGAACAGATGGCTATAGAGCAGAAAATCAAACTGATCATTTCTACCTGCAAATACATCCTCACTCAAGTTGATGGTTTTTGATGCTTTGCTTATGCCACCTCTTGTTAAGTGAAACACCCGGTCAAATAAATCTGGATGACCGTAATGGAATCGCACCCTGGAAAGGGAAAAACATGAGGAAAGGGCGTTAGGCATGGAGTTATGATGTTAGTAATGTAATGATTACGGAAGGGGAAAAAAAGGCACCACAAGATTAAGTTAATCCTTGTAGATTGTCTGTCTGGCACCACAAGATTTAAGTTAATCCTTGTAGATTGTCTGTCTGAATGAAATTAATCAATATCAAACTTTACAAAATTTGAAAGGCAAGTCCTCATAAGCACAGACAATGATGCAGCTCCATGGTGGGCAGGAAATATTCCAACTTTCAGGTCTTGAGCATGAGCCAAGTTTATTACTAGCTAGAGAAGAAAGGAAAACCGAAGTTCTTGCCTGAGAGGATCTGCAAGAAGCCTTTGTCCAATGGTGACAAAGCTAGCCTCTTGATAAGACATGAAACCAGCCAGTGACGATACACTGCAAGCATGAAAGCATAATGTAAGGGGAGCCCAATACTGGGAGTAGATAATTTAGGTTGATAGTATGACTAAAATGTCTATCAAATCCTTCTCTACTTCTTTTGTGCATTGGTGCTGAGTCGTCATGTGAAGCTTCTGGTAGTTTAATCTAACCTTCCAGTGAATATGTGTTCTCTAAGACCAAGAATGCTTGGTGGGTGCTCTCCTCCATGTGTCACAAATTCTTGCAGAATATTTCTCATTTTGAAAGCTTCTTCCATATAGTTGTCCTGCCACAACAAAATGTGTAAATAGAGGCCACGGGGAGGTGATTATCATTTTAAGAACAAGACTTTGAACTTACCTGATTCATGTCTATCGTTTGAAGGACCTCCCCTCGTGTAAAAATTATAGCATGATTTTGGTTCTCAGGCTTTCCTTCACCTATAATTGGTGGACCAGGGAGCTTGACACGATATATCTCCTGCAGAGTAGATAGTTGATAGATGAAACAGTAGTATTGGAAATTCAAATTCAAATAATAACATTTTAAAAAGCTTATGAAATAAAATTTAATGCTGCATTCATCTTGGTAGAGATAAGCTTCACCCGATGCATTTCATTGCTTTGTTATCAAGTCCAAGGCTAAAACAAAGAAGTCAGAGCTGCTGAACTTTTTGCACCCCTCAGCCATCAGTACACATCAGCATCAAAATGCTGTAACTAATCAGTACACATTATGTGACTGCCGCTTTTGGAACTCCAGCTATTGAAAATTTGAATAGAATTGAGGTTTTTTGATCGATTTTCCATCACCAAAGACATGAAGGAACACCTGACACTCCACTTTTCTAGTGTGTCTGTCACTGAACTACACTAGTGGATGCAAAATTTACCTTGATTCTTACTTGGTATGCTTATTTTTGATTTCTGAGTGAAACAATCAATAATAGGAGGAAAAAAGTGCAAGAAAATCACAAAACAATCTTCACAATGCCTTATACAAAATCAACTTCCTAGCTTAGAATTAAGGGGCTACAATGAATGTGACAGCAATGCTGATGAAGCTCGTGGTTTGAACAATTAAACCACTTCTTTATCAGTCAAATTCTCAGTGCTCAAGAGTCCAAGCTCAATTTTGATGATAATCCTTTCTCCAAAATTCCAGTGCGTGAGACTTTTTTGGATTTAATTATTGCTGCTGTAAGAGAAATATGGAAGTATATCCTTAAAAACTAATGTGTTGTTCACAAACCATATAGGGTTGGATAAAATGGTTTCTTGACATCATTTTTGGCTAATAAATCTGAAGAGCACATTACCTGTTCTAGACGATCCATTGCTTTAATCAATACAGAAGAATACACCTTTCCAGTCTTATGCACAGTTAAGTTTTTGTGCACAGTTGAATCTTCTTTCTCCTCAATGTAAGCAACTCGGAGGGATGGATACCTTCCACCAATTGAGTCAGTCAAATGTACAGCAATGGAACAAAAGACCAATAAGGAAAGTAATTTGCTGGAAACTTACTTTATCATCAATTCCAAAATATCCCCAGCACGTGTATCTCCAGAAGCCTTTTGTTTTGCAAGCATTTGACAAGAAATGACATATGTAAATTTCGTATCTGCCAATGCATCTAGCTTTGCTGACAATGGATGCTGGTTATTTCTCCTGTCATGCTCCCTTTCAATGCCTTTATAGCTTTCGAGAATATCTGATTGGATGGTGGTGAAGGGATAACATAGAGATCGTAAGTTAGGTATTTCAATTTCAAGAAAGATTGATAAGTCTTGGAAAGGTGGTCTGAGCAATATTCTCAGGAATATCCACCCCCCATGGTCTTGGGTTAAACAAAAATTGCTACAGAAAGATGACACCGCATGCAGAAAATTTTACTAGCACTTGATCTTCAAATAGATATTTATCAACTCATGACTCACTTTCATCTCCAGCCATGTCAAGAAAGGCTTGCAGCTTTAATGCCTTCCTGTAGTACATCATTCCTCTCACTGGCAGAAGCAAAAAGTTTCATTTAGCAGGAGAAAGGCATTACAACTTTATGTTTATCTTTTTTTTTACTAGAGCATATCATCCAGACCAGCGTTTACATTTACTGTAATAAACTCCTATATTCTTACTTCACCTGTTCGACTTAGAGTTTGTCCTCGATAAGAAGCCCAGTCCCGAAGCTTATAGATGAAGTCATCCAAATTCTTACCCCCCATTCGTTCCAAGCACTTTTTCCATTCATCTAAAATGATCAAAAGAAAAGGTTAAGAAACTCAAGAGTTCATTCATACATCAAGCACAATGGATGGAAACTGGAAAAAGAAGTCATGTAATGTAATACCCACAACAACAACAACAAAATAAAAATAATAATAATAATAAAAAATGATGGTTTGATCGGCCATTGACCAGCGTTGACTGGCCGTTGACCGATGACCGGCAGTTGAGATGGGTGGACCATGAGCCTGGGCTAGTAGTTGGGCTAGCAGGTAAGTGAACCTGTAGCAATGGGGTGGAGCTGGAGCAGTGGGCTTGGGCCTGGCTAAGCCCAATTGCACACACAAGAGTAGGGGGCTACGTACGCATGTCTGCGCATGGGAAGCATGAACCGCGAGTGGCACTAAGACATGCGGCAAGGACAAGTTGTCAAACTAGGTCAGTGCTGAAGTGATCACTGAGCCTGGAACTATGAAGCTTGTTAAGAAAGCTTATCGGAGCTGAAGCAGTTGGCAACAATGCTCATTGAAAGGGTACCCAACATTGAGTGAAATATGCATTGAATGAATTATGCATGGCATGCATGCATATAAAGGTGTAGTCATTTTGTGACATAATAACAGGGGGCGTATATGAGTATTGTTTTCAAACCTTGAGAGATGAATTGGAAATTGTGATGATTAAGTTTTAGAAAAAAGTATTGTGATTATATTTTACAACAGATGGTTTACTTACCAAGCTTTAAGCTCATGGCTTTATTTTTAAAATATTTTCAGAGGAAAGACATGTTAATATATCTTGGCAGAAGATGTAGAAAGTTCAATGGAGGACGGTAAAAGCTAAAATTTACATAATTGATAAGTAAGTATTTCTTCTATTCTGTCTTGTTCTTATCAGTTTCAACCTTTGATCCTAAGGCTAGATATGTATGCACCAGGGATGGCGGTGTACCTTTAAATAGGGTATTACACGTGAAGTGTGTGCCGAGGTATGTTTTCAAAATGAAGTAACTTAGATATATGTTTGCTAATAAGCACTCATATTTGCTTTAATAAATTCTTATCTTCTTACTTCACCTGTTCGGCTTAGAGTTTGTCCATGATAAGATTCCCAGTTTTGAAGCTCATTGATGGCTTTGTCCAAATTCTCACACCCCATTCGTTCCAAGAAGTTTTTCCATTCATCTAAAGGGATAAAAGAAAAGTTAGATACTCAGAGCTGATTCATTTCCAAAGAATAATGGATGGAAATTGGAAAAAGAAATCAAAAGGAAGTAACCTGGATATATGGTTTCCATATAAACAATAATGGGGACCCAATTTTGAGTTGAATCAAGTTCCTCCTTTGAGAAGTTAACTTCTTCAGTGAAGTATGGAGTCATCACACTAAGAACAAAAGAAATCAGTAGGATGAGAAGAGAAGCCCTCTTTACTAAAGAAAAAGATGAAGTAAAAAAAGATTAACATCTATGTTGAACATGAGAAATTGAGAATAGAACTTCACTCATATGCTCAAGCATTCAAGTAAAAGGATTGAAGTACAAATTAACGTTTTAGTGTTTAAAATAGGTTTCAATCTAACTTTATACTACAGAGTTGATGCTGAAGGTATTCTACAAAATGTAATGAAATAATGTGCTAAATGCCTACAAAGACACTAATGAAATGGAAAAGTGATAGATAATAACAGGTCAGACACTATGTCCCATTCTCAAAACTGTGAATTCACATGTAAGCCTTTGTTGGCGCACAATCCAATTCAAACAAGGACTACTCGAATGTAACTTATTTTTATGTTAGTTAATTTTTGAAGAAAAAAATTCCAAATAAATTGAAGCAATTGAGCATAAGCTTAATGGAATGGGATTAGTGGACGATGTGATGGCGCTCAAAATTCCATTTTCTTGCTAGACAAAAACCAAATTACAAGCTGGATGGTGGCAAAGCAACAGTGAACCTAATATGGGAGCAAGAAATATCATGCAGTAGTTCTTTTTGCAACTCTACTGGTTGTTATCATAGAAAAAGAATTTCGAGGCTTAGCATAGGTTTGGCAATAAAGGAGCATTTGCAACAATACGTCAGGCATACAGTGCATGCCAATGGAGATTTTAAGACAGCAGAAGCTTATCAGTGAGCTGTAGCTCAAGACTACAGTGGTTTGAAGATATAACAAATATAACAATGAAACGAATAATTAAAGTAACAACAGTCTCCATTATAGAATCATCAAGAATAATAGGATGATTGATACCATGTGGTCAGTGTAATATTTGGGCCAGAAAATTTCTGCAACAGGGACAAATATTGTACCAGTGTGCATGCATCCTGTCTATTATGGACGTGATCAAAATTAAAAATCTGTAGCCCTATGCTTCGAAGACCCCTAGTTGTTTGCAGAACTAACATCTCATGCACCCATTACCAATTATTTGAATTACTACAAAATATATTTTTCTGAAACACCAAGACCTTTAATCCTGATTTTTGGAAGTTTTGACTTTTAATGTGATGGTTATTACATTAATCACATGGATGGACTGACTCTTCAAATTGTTCCCCCTGAATGAAAGGGTGTCAGTAATACTTTGCAAAGGCAGATATGCTTGCCATGCTCAGTGTTATTCAATATTATCCAGGTCTGATCTTTTTTCTTGCTGAGAAGTTCTGACATTCTTTTCTTAGTATTGGTTAATGATAGCATATGTCTTGTAAAATTAATTCAGTAAGCTCAAAAGCCATATTTTGAGAAATTGCAACTGGAGATTATAGTCATGATTGAGAAAAAAAAGGGAAAAAAAAAGAGCCACGCTAACCTAAATGACAGCATATCATGGACTTTGGGAGCAGTAGGCATTTCCATAAACAGAGAAGTTGCAAAGAAGGAAATGCGCCGGCGGGCTTCTAAGTTCTTGGGTACATCCAGAGCCGATTCTTTGACAGTAAGCAACAAAAGCAAACGCTTCATCTGATATAAGAAAATTAAACCAGTTAGCCTAATATGTGTCTTGCTATGCTTTCTTGCCTTGGGTTGAGATATAAAGAAATGTTACCCATCCACATCTATACCTTTTGATTTAGTTGGCCAATATTTGGCAGAGGGAAACAGATAGCACTATTTCCATTAAATGATCCAAACAACTCTGGTTCAGGTGTTGCAAACAAAACTGTTGCATCCTCCGTTGGTTGCAAGCACAGAATCAAATCAAAAATCCTGCAAAGTTTCCATAAAACTTCCATAAATAATTTGGATGTGGCTTTTGATAAGAAATTTCTCCAAGTCCCTAAGAGAAAACAACATCAATTTTTGTTGATGGCAAACCTGGATCCATTTCTCATCATATCTCTGATTATAACTTCAAAGATATCTTGGAGTAATCTCACAACTTCATCTTGATGGGAGGTTTCATTTTTGATCTTGATAAGGATATGTGATAGTCATAACACAAGGACAAAGTTACTGATGCTCAAACCATAGAAGCGTAAACATTAAGAGCTAAAATCTGGTGAGCTATGGAATGTCACATACCAAAAGTTCAACCAGTGCAGTACATTTATCACAAAGAACTGACAGCTTGCTCATCTCAAAGTCTTCTAGAAAGGTGGAACTGCTAATACTTGTTTCAACCTCACAAATTATTTTGGAAATAATCCTGAAAAGCCACTCATGAAAGATAGCAGCAAATTCAATATAAAGCAGAGAACACAAAGACAGTGAAATTTTATAGATGATTAAATAAGTGCTTGAGTAAAGAATTAAAATACCAATAAATCTTTGGAGGTGGAAATTCACTAGCAATGACATTCCTACCTTTTCTCAAGTTCACGCACCACAAGGATTTCAAGGATATTCTTCAACGACTCATAACACTCAACTATAGCAGAGTACATGCGATTATCTTTTCTAATCTTTTTGTAAAGATGCTCATCTTTTCCGACAAACTCTTTGACCATATCCACAGCAGCTGAAAACTGGATATAGGAAGAAATATTTTGGTATTTAATTTGGTTGAAATATATGATTGAAAGAATTATAAGGATTGGAAATAGATACTTTGGCAGCTAGAAGAAAAGCAGGCCATTGGATTGAGCCAGAACTTAACTCTGACGACAAAGGAATAGTTAACAAATCCATCTCTCTGTTGAACAGAAAAAAGTTTCTTCAGGCATGCAACTAAACAAATAGCCATAACATATGCTTGCAGCAACAGCCTGAAGAGTACCTATTGTTTATCAAGTCCTCTGAACGAAAGCTACTGATGATTTGATTCCATACTTGAGTGAATTTAGCAGCATCGTTTTTCTCAGTCATTGATACCTGAAGAAAAAACAGCTTAATTTTGCTTCAGGAAAGATATTCATGGATTCTTTGCATGACCAGAACCTCATAAAGTAGCAGAAAAACTAGATAGAATTACCCTGCGGAATTTTTTCTGGAGGAAGTTTCTGATGTTTGTTTTATGCTCTTTTCTTGCTAAAGGTGGAATAAGGTGAACATTGAAAGCAGCAGGCAGGGTGTGGAATCTACTTCTTAGCATTCCCATTGTGCGAATCTATGAATAAAAACATTGAGAAGCCTACTTGTATAAGAAATATGAACTGTAAATTCATGAAAGATAATAATTATTAATCCATCAAAAGTTACAAGAGTTTTTGCCATTGTTATCAGGATATTGGAGATCACCTCGCCCATGCGATGGAAAATGCCATAAACTCCCCCAATGATAGTACAAAACACAGAATACCAAATTTGAGTGTCCATGAAGTATATCTGCATAGATAAGAGAAAACAAAGCATGAAAATGAAGTATTTGTTGCTAAAAAAATGAGAGTCAGATAGATGACTGTAACATGAAGACATTATGGATTTTGAGGCCATAATATTCAGAACTCACGAGTATGATAGGAGCCCAAACAGCAACTATTGCCCCAGCATTGTTTTTAACTGAAGAAAACACTTTAAACATTAATTCAATTGAATAGATAAATCTATATTCAAGTATTTAACTTGAGGTTGAAAGATTAGTGTCACCTTTTGGAAAAAGTTCATGCCATTCATACTTGCTTACACCAATTTTCATTATCTGCTTAGTTGGTCCAACAAGTGGTTTTATCTGCATAAGGAGCACAAATGTTAAATATGTTTAGTTGAAAAATGTAAGCTCTTGGAGATGAGCAGTTGCAGACTCTAGAATAACAGAAGTTTAATTTTCTCTATTAATATCATAAATGCTGTGAAAACCACGTCTATGCTGTCATTGTTCTGTCACCATTCATCATAAATAATTCATTAAATCATCACGTTTCTCATAGCAATTAAAATAGTTACCTCAAAATGGTAGCTGAATGAAAACTTGCTTAACAGCAATAGTCCCCAAAAAAGTGTGTACCTGGAAATTTCAGCCAAGATATACATCATGGATATGTCTTACAAGCAGCTCAAGTATAATCAATCTAAGGTCTTGGGAATTACTTGACAACGGAAACCTGACATTCTTGCATTCCTCGTCCAACATACAGCTGTGACTGCATGAACAAATGGCATTCTTATGATTAGATAGACTCCACTTTGAATCAAGTTGAAAAACATCATATCAGAATCCTACTGGCAAGATGCAATGCATCAAGTATTTGATGGGAACTGAGCAATTGATCATCTAACAAAGGCCTTAATGAATGAGGAATAAGATGACACTGCAATTTCAACAGCCAACTCAGAGTGAAAATTTAAGAACTGCTTGTTTGACACTATGTGTCCACCATCTAGCATCATTATTATTCTGAAAAAAATCCTGTCTGCCATGAATTTCTGGTTTTTAAATCCTCCTTTCAATATACATGAAATCAATTTCAACACAGTTCAACAGGTGTGCCTCACTTTAATTTGACAGATCAACAAAAACAACTTGATCAAGGTGGCCAAGAGGCTAAAAGTAGATGGCCAAGTCAGAAAACCTCCTACATACAAACATAGCAGTGACTGGAATCTATTACGTGTTAAGGGTACCAAATCAACATTAATAATCCATGGAATATGGTTCATTGTTTCAGATTTTGGTTATCACTGATCAGAATGAGCAAAACACAAGGGAAAAGTTTTAAAAACCTGAGATATATCAGACCACCCAAACTGTTTTGTATCCAGTTGCTTGGAGACAACATAATTGGACATGGGACTTCCTATAACCTGTCAAACTTAGTTAACAAAGAACGTGATCTTCACCTTCATTGAACTTTTATTAGTTGTCACTCCACTGACCATTCACAACACTTTTTAAAGTTCCTACTTTTCAAAGATAGTAAAAAGTGAAGGATATGCAGTCTGAAGCTGCAGCTGTTAGTTCTTTCATTACTGGAAGTTCAAATGCTAGTCACTCAAATCCAAATTTTAAACATATAGGCATCTCAGAACTTACAGAAAAAAAGTGATCAACAGCACAGGGAAGGCTATGAAGTGTACCTGTGCCCACCACGACAACAGTGAGCAAATTCTCCAGTTTGAAGTTTCAATATGACTGCTCAGTGCAGGGACAAAAAATAGCACCATTCCCACAACATTTGAAGACAAGTACATTGTAACTGTGGTCATATAAGATGAGAAGCACCATTCACCAACTTCACTCCTAAATTGTCTGGTAGTGCAAGAAGTGTTTCTTTTGGAGTCCACATAAGTGATTGGAAGACAGATGGTCCATACTACAGCAATGATCAGTTTCATAACAGATCTGAGGATTTGGGAGAAGGGCATGGATTTCCTTGCTTTCCATATGAAAAAAACATCGAAGGTTGCTGCACTTGTGAATTCATAAAATATAAGTCACTTGAATAATCTTGATATTGTTTAAGAAAGATGAAGAAATCATATGATAAGCTAGCAAAAAGGACTATATATGACAAGTGACAAGAATACAGTTTGTTCAACAACAAAACTAAGAGAGAGAATGGTTCAAATAGTTTATCAAACAAAATTGAATGTTAAGGAAATTGTTGGAGTTATAAACCATGAAAAGCATCCAGTTGCAAGTTGAAACTAGAAAGGCAGCAACAACACATACTAGAAAAGGAGACACGATGTTTCTATACAGCTGATTCCATTGTGATTTCAATTTAAACCAAGGGTTTAATTCTGTTCTACCAGTCAAGATTTAAAGAAAACTTAATGCCCAACCTCTTCTTTGTCACATCCTTTGCTTTCTGGAAATTTAATCTTTAACTTATGAATCCAATTACCAATAAATCTCATTTCTTTTTGTGTAGCTACAAGATTCTAAAGGGCCAATATTGACTGCCTCTTATGGAGAGAGGCAAGTGGCAACCAGTACTAAAGAGCGAACTGCTGGTATTAGAATCTTTGAACTCAAAGTTACAACATGCATCTAAATACACATCATCTTTTAGGTTAGGAAAACCCATCCCTTGTAAAATCCCATGTGAAAGCACCCAAATACCATTCCCACCCCTCTCCTCTGATGCATTCAAACCAAACACATTAGCTGTTTCAAGGTAAATCAATGCATATAAAGAATGGCAAAGCATCATACTTATTAGTTCAAAATTCAAATGATAGATATGAAGTTTTTTAATTTGTAGAGATACAGTTACAGACAGGAGTTGCATGCTGCACAATGTTTACACCCAAATGCCTTAATTCCTCCAAACTTCTAAGTGAAACTGAAATTGGAAAATGGTATATTGCAAAAAAAATTGATGTATTCGCAGAACTATCATGAATCCAAATAAAAAAGAACTAAGTCTTTGAGAAGATTAAAGTTATTAAAAAAAGTAACAACTTATTACCTTGTACGAGCCTAAGATATGCAGAAGTTATAAAGATGCTGACAATGTCCTCAAAAACTGTCGCATCAACAAATTGAAAAATGGATTCCAAACCATGCCAAGCCATTATTATCATCACCTGATAATTGATTAAAAACATAAGGCGAAAAAGAACCAAAAAAGGACCAGTAACTGAAGAAGAGTGATTATCTTTCTTCCTTTTAACTTCTGTTATACCTGGAGAACAAGAATAAAAAATGTCCACATTCTATCAAAACTTCTAAACAAGTGCCAAAAAGAACGGATCTCTACAAAATTTGTCTTTCCCAACCATTTCCTTCCACGATCTTCTTCTGCTCCACGGTCATTGTCTGCATTATCCTGAACTTCAGTCTAACCAGAGAAGTATATGAGATGCCAAATAATAATAAAAGGGTAAAAGAATAAGACATAAAGACATATAAGAATCACATTTAGCCTCTGCAATGTGAATTGGCTCCCTCCAATCAGTGGCAAAAAGAATTTTACTTCACAAAGGATAACATGGTATATCTAATTCATATAAAAAAGATAACATTGACCATAGATGAGTGACATCTCTTGTTTACTTTGTATTACTGAAGCTTTTCCTGTTAGCATATCTGAAAAAATTTATCTTTATTATATAATAAAGGGGTGGCAATGGACAGGATTCTCCATGCTTAACGCTAGTTGAGCCAGAAAGTCATTGGCCCTTCAAGGTCAGAATGGGGATCTGGTCATGGATGGATTTATAGAGTAAGAGGTGGAATGATTACAAGTTTAAAATATTCCACAATGAGTCTTAACAGATAAGTTGTTTTCATTATTGAGACATGATCATGGATCCAACAATGCTATAAATTATATGTGCATTGAATTCCAATCACTCAAAACAGTTTTTAGAGAAACAATCCTTCAGCACAGTGTGGCCCCTTTGATTTTTGGACTGCACCAATGTAACGCTGAGGCATTAAATTTTGAGACATCGGTGGTAAAGTTACTGTCCTAGCCATTAGGCACATGAATAAGTAGAGCATGGCATCATTAGCATGGGAAATGATTGAAAAAGTTGTAAAGAAATTGCGATAGAAACTGACTTGTATAACTAAAATGGTATCATTAGTAGTTCCTTGGGTGAAATGAACCCAAGTAGTGATTTTAAGTAAAGTCATATATATGACTAGAAGGACTGATGTAGCATGATTATTATGTGTAATGTGATATACATGAGATATTGAATTAAATTTTTGTAATGATTTTTTAGTTATGAACTATTGAGTTGAATACTATGCAAAAAGAACTCAATAGGTGATTTTTGGCAATTGGCCTAATATGAGTTAGTGAATAGCATGCATGTTCCATTTCATGCATTTGATGTATGTGGAGAGATTATTGTGATATTTGAAGTATTTTATGTGAAATTGAACTATTGATGATCTTTTATGAGTGCGAATTCTGAATATGAATAGTTTCTTGAAATGGACAGGTTATTACTTGAGCTTAGGGTGAAATTAACTTTTTTTTAAATGAGCATTTTAGGATGATTATGCATAGGATTAACGAAAATTATAAAATTATTTGGGATGAAAATGCAACATCCTACAATTTTGGGTTAGTTTATGTAGTAGACATCGACATATGGTGAAAGAAAGCTGAACATGACAAAGGTGTTATTTGTGCTCAATTTTTGACATAATTGGAAACTTATTTAGGAAAAGTTTTCAACATAAAGGTTGTAGATTATGAAATTATATTTTTAATGAATCAAAAATCACATTATTTAGATATCTTATGAGATAGTTATAATCAATGAATCAAAACTACTCCATATGGGTATAAAAGTACCGAAATTAATGAGTTGGGTCACTTTATTTAAATTTTTGACATAGATGGGGGATGGTTTTTAAAAATTAGTCAACATAAAAGTTGTATCCCTTGAAGTTATCTTTCCAATGCCTCAAAAATCAAGTGAATTGGATGTCGTATGTAGAAGTTATACTCAAATTACTAACATTGTGTTGAACAAAAATTCTATGTTGCAGCACAAGAATTCTATGTTGTGGCATAGTTTCAAAAAAGTCATTTTTGGGCATCCAGCAAGTTTGTGCCGTGGCACAAAAATTCTATGTTACGGCACAAATTCTGTGGGGTGCTGGAGCAGTGGAAAATTAGACTTTAAAGGCCAAAACCGTTCCGTTTTCATTCTAAACCGTCTCGTTCTTCTTCCCCAACGCTGTAGCCATGCCCTAACTCCTTTATGCCCCATTTTATGTGAATTTAGCTAGTAAAAATCATGGTTTAGGTGTTTACTTCTTCACCTAAGCTCCTAAACACAAAATCCCTGCTTATTTAGATGATGTGTGAAGAAGAAAACTTTGTTTTGCTACACAAGGTGATGGGTTTGGAGGAGTTGAGGCCGGATTCATATACTAAGGAAGAAGTCATATATAAATGACATGGTAATCCCCCTTTTACCCATTCAATTTGGCAGTTTCTGAATTATTAGGGTTTCTACCCATTCATGTATAGTAATCTTGGGGTGAAAATGATAGGATTTTGTTGTGGAAATCTTGGGAGAAATGATTTAATCATGCTTAATAATATTTTAGAACTTAATTGGGCAATAGAAATCAAGATTTATGCCAAGTTAGGGTTATATCCAACCTGTGAAAGTAAAATTTGGGAGGAATTCATGGTTAAGTGTAATTCCCAAAGGAAAAATGATTAATTACTTAATTATCATGGTTTTAGAATGATTTGAGTATGTGAAATCTTATTTTTGGTTGTTATATGAGTCGTAAATAGGGGATTTTGTGTATTAAGTGATTAAGCAGTCAATTAAGTAAGTTAATGACTTAATTAACATACTCTCATGGTGTAATGATCCGGTGCTACAGTATATATTATCCGTTTTGCCCAATGCATTCTTTACAAGAACCTCACCAACCTCACGGATTTGTCCCTTCCGGGGCCACGCCCCTCCAGGCCTAACCCGCCACCCGCCCCAAAATGGGTGACACCTTTGCAACTGAGCCTCACATATTTAATCCAGGACTCCCTCCCTCACTCGGACGATGTGGGATCTCACATCCATCCCTCCTTGGGGCTATCATGTCCTCATGACATACACCCCCGTAAACTATTGGGAGTCAGCTCTGATACCAACTGTAACGACCCAATGCTATAGTGCATATTGTCTACTTTGCCCAGTGCACCCTTAGGAGGAACCTCACCAACTTCATGGATTTGTCCCTTCTGGGGCCACGCCCCTCCGGGCCCATCCCACCACCCACCCCAAAACAAGTAACACCTTTGCAACTGAGCCTCATATATTTAGTCTAGGACTCCCTCCCTCACTCGGGCGAAGTGGGATCTCACACATGGTTAATTTTACATTAATGGTGTTTTTTGTAGGGTGTATTTGGTTGAAAATGAAATTCCCTTTGAGACTCTTGTTGAAATTCTAAGATTTAAGTGATGCATATGTAGTGTTCAATGAAATGTCCAATGAAAGGTAATGATGTGTATTGAGTCGATTTAGACGCCCGAGTAACTCGAAATTAATAGAATTCAGTTGAGATATTGTAATGAAAAGTATAAGTTAAGTAATGAATATAAGATGTTTGATTCAATGTTTCAATGAGAAACAAATTGAGATTAAATCTGGGATGTGTGTGATGTGTGTAGGATCACCTAAGTATGGATGGAAAGCTATGTAGTTCGAAGAGTTATGGAACTTGGCAAATCATGAAGTAAGACTTCTTTTTTTTGATTGACTATAGTATTAGATGAAGATATGGAATGTCCCATTTTGTTGTATCCGGGCATGCATGTTTGGATTGAGGATAATGGATATCCCATATTTGTTTAAGATTAATGTTTATTTGGTTATCATTACATGAATGTTAGGGATAATATATATTCCTTGGATTGAAATACTTAGGGTTTTGCTTATAATATGGTTATGTGATTATTGAGGATAGAGCGTATCATCTAATTTTGTTTAGAAATGAATCTTGTATGTTATACAATTGTGGATAAGATTATAGATATGCAATATTAAGAATTGTTGAGTGGAATAGAAAGAATCACTCATTATGTTTTAATGTTTGGAATGATTATATATGTTTTGGATGTGGACATGTGATGTTCTTAACATGCTTATTTACTGAGTTCCCCGAACTATACAAATATACAATAGAATTCTTATTTTCTATAGCATGCCTACTTACTAAGTTGTCCAAACTCACACCTTCTTATGTTATGTTATTTCTTTTAGCTGGCAGGTCAGTTAAAGAATCCCAACTGTGGATTAGGACTTGTAAGCAAGACTAGAAGACATATTCTTATGGTATGACAGTATGTTGGGGTTGGAATCCTATTTTATATTTGTATAATGATAATTGTATAATTGTATAGGTATATTTAGATGATTTCAAATGATATACATTTGTAGTGCAATGGCATGTCATATTAGTAATAAATATATATGATATTGAGTTGGAGTATATTATTGTCATAATGGGGCAAAACGGATTCTGCGCTGTGGGTAAGTTGAGATAGGTTAATGATTTGTTATTTGAGTTATAATTGTTGAAATTTCAGTTTTATACATAATTGAAAACTTTACAGGATTTTGTTTTATATTGGAAATTCACAATTGTGAATATTAATATTAGAAATTTATTTGATTAATGTATATCAGGTTTTGGATCTTAATAATTTAAGGTAGACTCTGCTGAAATTTTGGGCAAAGAATAAGAAAATTTGTGAGAAAAAGGAAAATAGTAGTGTCCCTCACAGGCCCCAATAGAAAACAATCTACAAGATGACCCCAACGCACAGGGTGGGGGTGCAAGCCATTACAACCAACAAGCCAGGCCAGATATTTGTAATTGGCTATTATTACCGTGCCTAGAAACCTGGACTAAATCTCACATCCAAGCCTGTCCTCAAGCCGGCAAGTGCAAACCAGACTATTGTTGTTTGTGAGAATCATTATAGCTTTTAGTAACCTTGACAACCCAATGACCGTTTGTTAGTTCTTTTTGTTTTCTGCATTCCTTACAGCCTATACGATTCATATTCTCTTACAAGGCAGCATCATATCACCTAAGTAAGCCTTACCTCAAATCATCAGAGTCAGCCACATGAATCGTAATTACTCATTTATAAAATGCAGATTTACCTCAAATAATTTCCCAATGTAATTTACACAATGCATCAGTGTATCACTTATTACAATATTTCATTATTTATTTATTCAAAATTATTGAAGGAGGGCTAAGTTTGTCTCATTCAGAGATATGCAAAATAAAATGTTCCAAAAATCACAAAAGTAAACAGGGAAAAACAAGCAAGGAGACCAGCATTGGAGAAAACACCTTATCATTTGAGGTATGGTTATTTTTTGGAGAAACTGTGCAGAAAAAGTCATGCTGAAGGCGCATGGGCCAGCCTAGTTGGAAACAATTAGGAGACCTGCAAATTCAAACAACATTCATTACATAAAACTGTTTATGACATTGGATGAAGCATCACCAACTTTTCTATTTATAAATAGGGAAATAAAAAATAAGAAGGACGTTTCTTACCAGAAAAACTCATTCAGGTCATCATAGTTTCTCCATTGAGAATGGTCAGCCAACCCACTCTTGTTTTTCTGAGCTTCCTTCAGAGATTCAGGAGAAAATTAGAAAGTCAATGGAAACTTGGAGTAAAGCCAGCTGAGAAAATTGAAAATTACCTCATAGATGACCCCGTATATTGGGGTAACCACATTTTTCAGGAAAGACTCAGATCCTCCTCCGTACACTGGTACAACTTCTTCTCCAGTATCTGGGTTAAAAGCCCGTGACGCCAAACAATACAATTCATATGCCATCTACAACCCAAAGAGTATTCAAACATAAATTTAAAAAGAAGTTTGGAAAAGACTAGTAGTCCTTAATTAATAGATAAACTGCGGATGGAATTTATTTTATGCAAATTCTAAATGTGAACCAAATAAAGTATCTCTGTTAATATTGGCATTTCAACATTGTGCATTATCAAAATTTAAAATCACTCCTGATGTGGTAGTTCATTAGAGGTAAAAAGCATCTTTCTGAAATCTTCACCTAACATGATAGCTTATGATTGGGGTGCACCCCTACGTGCATCTAATCAGAATTTAAACGATAACCTTCATTTGGAAGAAAAAGAGAAAATCCTATTTTCCCCTTTTCCCTTTCCATTAATTAACAAAATTCAGTTCATTAAAAAAGATAAACTACAGTGAGGAAGCAAAGAAATTCAATGGACAAAGTAAATAACTTGAGATACCATTCTTTCCAAATGTAATGAACTAATTTATTCGTCTCTACGAGCAAATGCAAACTAATGTTGCCTGAGGCAAATTCACAAATTTAATCGAAACGAGGAGAGGCTCTAAGACTCCATAGAAATCATATACACGCATTTGATCAAATTCCTTTTCATGAAAAGTGGACCATAATAATTGTTGGCAAAGATAACCTTTTTGCGGAAGACCTGAGGTCTGTGGTCTTTATCCATAGAGGCAGGTAAAAGGAGAACAGGATATCAACTTTGTCATTTCTAGATAGAAACTAATATTGCCACTCGAGCCAGAATTACCAAGGGAAAACGTGCCAATATTTCGCTTCTGCTGGAATGCAGGCGTTTCTGCCATGGCGTAATGATGCACAAGTTGGCTTTACTCTTGGCCACGAAGACGAATTATATAGAAACTTCGAGGACAATTCGACCAAAGATGATGAATCTTTCTACAATTTAGTTGGGCCCTTATGACATTGAAAATCCTTGGAGGTATTTAATGTCTCCATGCCACAGAAGGATGATAGCGCCTCTCTGGTTAGATCTGTGGAAGAACGATGCAGAAGATGGAAAAACAGGAGTACGTTTCAAGATCTTGGTAACCTTTACTAAACACCAGTGAAAAGAATATTAGGAATCTCCGTTAATACAGATTTCCACTTCTTAAAGAGTTTATACGTGCATGGACTTCCAAATGAAAACTACCACCCGCTACCCCTCCAACCATTTAAACGCCCAACTCTTTATCACCCTCTAACCTGTTAATTGTGACATTGAAAACATATTCATATTGTATCCAAAATGAGTATATGTCATGTTATCTACACCATTTGAAGAAAGTATAAACAGCATATCAGATGGGTCCATCGCTTTACACATTCAAAACACTATGTATCATGAATGCACAACAAATCGAAGAGAGTATCCCGGCATACATGATGAAAGATGTAACAAAGACACTCCGGCATAAACCTCAAGTTTGAAGCCTCTCCCCATATCAAAAGATAAAGCCCTATATAAAGAATCTTATGTTGTTGGTCTTGGATGTGAGTCCTGTGCCACAAGCAAAGAGATTGAAAAGTAACAATAAATTCCCAAGAAAAAAAAATCCTTTTAAGTGGCATAAAAATGAGCTTCACAGAAACAATAAAACCAAATAAAAAACAAAAGAAATAAGAAGAAAAAAATGAGAAAGCTGGATCTCCGAACTCATACCGTAGGTTGTCTTTTCGTCCCAAAAATTTGCACCAATGCTTGTAATTTTTAAATAACTTTTTCATAAGCTCATTCACAGCTCTTTCATCTAGCTGATATAACATAAAGAATATTATGATCCAAACACAAGTTTAAGTGCATGAGTTAGAAACATAGAGGCGAGGAAGACCTTTGATAGTGGATCGGGTTTAGGAATCTGCCTAATATGTATGTTAGCGAGCAACAAAATCAGATGCTCCCTCTGATTGTCTACGTTTCCTTTCTGCAGGGATATAAACATATACAAAGATATGAAATGGCAGTTCACCCAGCATATTTTGGAATATGAGTCACCATACTGATCATCACATGAAGCATACACAAATGTGTGAACAGTACCAGGCTAAAACAAGAACATACTATAGGATAAGGGGAGATAAGGATGATGCACAGAGAGTTTGCTGAAATTAAAATGAGTAATCCAGCCAGTCAAACATTTTATCATAAGAATATTATATGAAGTTGAAAACCAGATAACATGTGAAAGGCTACCTGAAATCCAAACCAACACTCCAGCCAATCAAGTATATCAATAAACTCTTTTGGTTTCTGATGATTTTCTGGCAGTGGCAAACCACGAATATTCCGGATTGCCTCAAGCGCAGCTTTAATCTGCACGACATTATTTTTTTATTAACTAAGATCATTCATTCATTGAACACTTCTTCCATGCGGATGAATTTGAAAATGCTAACTCCATTCGGCAGAAAATCTTGGATTTATGCAGCTCTATACAGTCCCATAACAATAGGCATGACAGCTGCTTAAACAGAGCCCACTTTTGATTCTTTATCCAACAGTGTATATTGAAATAATAGAAATATAGAGGATATGAAAGTCAAAATTCATAACACTCATTTGAACGAAAAGAATCATAATAGTTGGAGTAAGCATCTGACCTCAGGAAGCTGCATGATTGTTTGTTGTGCAGCGCCACAATCAAGTGGAAGAATGTTGTGAGCAAGTAGTTCAGGTTTTCCTTCAACAGAAGCAGGCGGCTGTTGAAATACATAAACATGAGCAAGCTATTTCTGGAGGTCATGAAAAGTCTGCTACAGGTTTGAAAATTGTTGATGTTATCTCCCAAAGAAGATGAGGTATACGTACCTTTGATCCAGCACCTGAAATTCCATTCAAAACATCAGAGAGAACAGAAGAAATTCCATTTACTCTCATCAGGCGTTCCCTGCAAAGAATTCCGAGCTCAATGGAATAAATTTATTTCAAGTAAGACGAAACAAAGTGGTGCAATGCATAAGCTTAAGGATGATTGATACCTCCTAGATGATTCAGTCGCCCCATGTTTGCGAATGTCTTCGTACTTATGGTATAGGCGCTTAAGTTCTCGCGTATCACTTATTCCCTTCTGGTTAAGTTTAGTAACTTCTTCATCCTAAATTCATATACGACTAAACAAATTACCCAGAAAAGAAGAAGAGTAACTTTTATATTTTCATAATATCATAAGAAGAAACTGAAAAAAAAAATTATCAGATCCTGATGATTATAAATTTCAAAAATTAGAAGTAATTACTGCAGGAATAGATGGAAGACCAAAAGGGTTCACTATTACTTCAGCATTATCTTCTTCATTATCATGTCACCTTCATCATCACTTCTACCATTTTTGACATCACCTTGACCAGTGTCACTCTCATTGTCAGGGCCGTTGTCGGCATTGTTCCATCAATCCATCTCATTGCGGTCCTCAATGGTCCACTAAGGCTAGCAGTTTTCATAATTTTTTTTTCATAAGGCAAATGTTGTTTGTTATGATATTTGACATAGTTTGTTGGACTTCCTTTTATAAACAATTGAACAGTAAGCTCCAAAAACAAAATCCTTTGGAGCACAAAGATAAATTATTGGTGGAAGACCACCAAACACATGCGTGTTTTTTTTTTTTTCAAAATTTCTTTCCCGACAGCTTCAACAATTTGATGTTAAATTAGCTGCTATTAATCCAAGGATAAAGACACAGCATAAGGGCTCCATATAAATGAAAGACATGACAAGTAGAAATGGCTCCCAAGAGCATGAAATCTAGAAATGCCACAGAAGAACAATAAAGTAACCAATTATCAAAAGACCTCATACAAAATCAACTGAGCAGCTAATAATCACAATCTAACCAGTGGATGCTACCTCCTCCCTCACTTGGTGGTGAAGGTGGTTCAAGCACAAATCTTACACTCTATACAAACCAAATTGCCAAACAGAACAACTGATGTAACAACCATAAGCATAGCACAGAAAAACACAGAATGAAACCACAACGACTAGCACGGGATGGAAAGGAACCAAACGATGTTCCTTCAATAATGCAGAAATTGGAGTACTACATTTGAGTCCATGTCTACCGAGGCAACGCAGTAACAAATTATGCAAATATACACATTACAGAGTTTGATTTTAGATTTTGACTACCTGTTCAAGTCTTTGTAGAAGAGAAGTTTTGAACTGCCTAACACCCCGACCACTTGAATTGGGGTCCATCTTATGTGCCTTTTCAAAAGCATGAAAACGGCCTGTCCATGGCAAAAATGAAATGGTTCAAAAACGAGTCTCTAAATATTAGCTCGAGACTAGGGAGTAGTAATTCAGAGGGCCTATGCAAAGATAAGCATAATTTCAGCATAAAAGAGAAAAATCAAATTGAATAATCAACCTTGGTGCATGAAGCAAACAGATGGTGCAACTAGAGACAAGGAAGCATCATTGTTTGGCCCCTCAAAAGGGCCATGGCCTCAAAATCTATTTGCCAATCCAAGGCTCTTAGCAATGGAACAAAATGTTGACTTGTCCACGTAAATATATGGTTTTCTGAGGCAAGAATTTTTTCCATCCCTGCGATTCAATACATAGACCAAATGTAGAAATTATTGTTTCATATATAGATTTACATCAAATTTACAACATATGAAGCAAGCAGTGTTGTTATTAGAAGCCCCGCCCAAAGTACTTATTTTTAGAGTTATACTAAACAAAATATAAATTTATAAAAACGAAACAGAACAAAAAAGAAGTAGCATAGAAAGATGGAGAAATTGCGATGCTCGTGAAAAAAAAAATAACTGAATTGAGAGTCTCTGAAGCCAGAAACAAAATTCAACACATACAGCATCCGTCTTGATAATGCAATTGACTTACACAGATAGGCAGCACGAGGAGACTCGCTCTCGATCTGATTGGCAACGCGGAGGAACAGACGGATGTCGGCGACGAGCGACTGCGGGATGTTCTCACTGGGGAAGGGCCGCGGGACGTACTCAGCAGTTCTGGGCCTTTGGAGAGGCCTCTGAGAGGCTCTGCTCCTTGCGTCGCTGGATTCTGCAACAACGATCTCTGCCATGGGAAGAAGACCGCAATCATGTCGGGAGATGCGAATGAGGATTCTGGGGTATATATAGCTTGGATTTCCGTACTTTCTTTGCTTTCTGTGCTTGGATTTCTTTTCAGAGAATGGAAAGTGCTGTGAGTCGATCTTCTTTTGCTTTTTGTTGCCTTTTGCTTTTGCTTTTGTTGCATCTCTTTCTGGAAGGAGAAGAGACGAAGCAAACTAGCAAAGAGTAAAAGGAAATGAAAACCGTCTTTTGAAAACCCGTCCACGCGCGTTTTTTCGTTTCTCTCTTGCCGGCAGAAACAGGTTTGACAAGTTATAGGTCGATTTGCGCGAGTTGATTAATTTGAGGCGGATGCGCAAGACACGCACTGATATGGCACACGTATGAGAATCTAGGTTTTTGGATCAAATGCGGATTGCAAATAAGTGATATTTAATATAAACAGGCTGCATTTGTACCAAGAGATTAGCACAGGCCGAATGCATAAAGGATTAGAACCTAGATACTCAGATCCAATCGTCATCACGAGGCATACATAACTATTACAATGGAAAAGGGATGGAAGTTCCATTCTTAGGAAAATTTCATTGACTAAGATAACTTAATATATAAATATTAAAATAATTCTATTTTTAATCATTACTTATAATTTTTTATCATTAATCATTATAATTTTAACTTCATGCATTTTATGACAGACATCATTTTGTATTTTTCTCTTTTAATTTCTTTTCCTTTTAACTAAACAACCCCTTTAAGTATGCAACATGAGGCAAATGGGGAAGATTAAAAAGGGACTAGGTTTATGTGGAGGAATAAAGGCTAAGGTGGCTTGTTTGGATCCTAATAAGGGAGGGGGGTATACACCAAACCGATTGGATGCCAAAAGAAAAGAAATAAAATAAAATAAATCAGTAAGTTTTAATTCCCTCTAACTCCTTGACAATTCTAATTTTTATAATGGTTATATATCTTTTTCATCAAAAAATTTATTTATTTTATCTTTATTAGATTTATAGTTAATTTATTTTCTGTTGTGACGTCGATGCGATTATTTTCTTTTTGTTTTCTTTTCTTTTCCTTTTCACCAACCAGCCAAACAAAGCAACTTAACGGAAAGGAAGAGCATTTGAAAAAGGGCCCATGTGGAGAGTTAAAGTGAGAAGGATGAAGTATAGGTAGGATGAGTACCATTTAGGCACCGATGTTACCTAACGTAAGCCGACCATACAACATGTACTTGTGAGATTGGGAGATCCTAGCCATCCAATTATGTAATATTTTCAGTTGAACCTGAGCCGCTGTTTCTTCTTTCTCAAGCATGTAAATGCATTCAATAATATAAGAGCCAGGATTGTCGTTTTAGATCTTTCCACCAAGAAATGAAATCTTAATACGTTTTGTTTTTAGTTGCTCCTTTCCTTGTCAAACCAGAGATTTCGACGGTCTGAATTTCCGTACAGAAAGCTCCATGCGTTCAGTTGAGTCGCCACTATCTTTTCAATGGTGAGTAGCTCAATCATCAATCTACCGACCATCCATGCACCAAAAGTCTTCCATCATTTGTACAGCCAAAGCAGTGGAACTTGGGAAAAATAAATAAAGGTGTAATTTGCAAAGAAACTCGGTTGACACTCTGTTATAGCATCACGCTCGATTCAAACAAAATCCTCAAATCAAACAAAATTGAATCCAATTGTGAGTAACATACTTCCGCTAAGCCATGTCACAAAAATGGGATAGTGTAGCGGTTACAAAATCCAATGCATCCCCGTACCTTTGTCGAGGACGGTTTAATGTCTTTCTCGTTTTTTTGAACACCCAATCAATTTCTACGAATTGGAACTTTAGACAAAGAAATTTGGATAGATTAATCTACATAAATTGCATGTGCAGTTTCCAATAGCCTTTGTACATAACATCCTACAAGACTACGTCGCAGAAGCTTTCCAACCTGAAAAGAACAGTAGCAAAATATGCGATTTAAGAGCGAGCAACAGTAGGACTTGGGGTTCAATTTAAGGAAAGAAAATAAAATATTAAAAGATTTGAACCACTTCTACTCCTCAAGTGAAAAAAATGCAATGTTTAGAGCTTTTTGGTTGGGCTGACCGGCTTTTGGTGGGGAAGTGCGCATGTGCGCGCTTTTCTGTAAAGCTAAACCTCTCATTGTAATTGGAACGTCAGAGAAGAGACTGAAGACAGCCGACCACAATAAATAAACAAAAGCTATATTTGCAGTGTGAGGTTTCCTTCGGCACGAATGCTCGGGATGTGTGATGCTTGATTCGCAGGTACATGGACACAGCATGCATGATGGGGTCCTAACTATGTTTTTTTTTTTAATATAATCGGGAAATGAACTATTTTAAATCTTTCTTTAGAATTAGTTTATGATAAAAAATAATAGTGTAAATTTTTAAGCCAAAATTTTATTCGTTGGTGATATTTTGATTTCTTCCTGAAAGCAAATGCAGTTAGATAATCAAAACAGAACTACTTTCATTTTTGATATATACTATTCACCGGTCTGATTCGAATTACTGTGATGACACGTGTAATTTTTAAGTGTTTGCATTCGCCTAAGTATCAAAAGTACGTAGATGTCTTGTAGCCGTCCCATTAATATCCTGTCTATATATACGCCCTCTTCCTTAGTCACGAAGCATATATGCTAGATGTACGTAAAGCTAGACCAGCAAACCTTCACCGAGTTGCGTACGGAAGATTTGAGGCCTTAATCCCCAATTACCAATCGCACTTTCAAGTTTCTAAGTAAAGCACCTTCATTTAGATACTGATTTACCATTTATACAATACAGTGATATCTATTCATAGAAATATATTAAAAATTAATAATACTTAGTCGCAACTGCATATAGCAGTGCACTCTGTTGAATACAGTACACACCCAACAGTATGCCATGTAGATATTGCATCTATATTTACGACTATCTAGAACAAAATTACAAAGCAGAAGGCAAGTCGAGCCCTTTGATACATGCCCATAATGCAGTCGTCATCCAAAGGTATGGCCTTTGTGGTGTCACTTGTAGTATTCCCACTTTGCCCTAAGGCTCAGAATAGCAATTAAGCTGGATTCTCATTTCATGGAATCAGATAGAATTGTGCTTTACCGTGATTTCATTATTCAAAAGGCTACAGCTAACCAGCACCCCTCTCAGTAAAATAGGTACCTAAGCATCCCATTCTCTTCCAAACCATCCTTACCTAATCAAGTTTCTTTCTGGCCAACATTAAATTTTGCAATGAAAAATCCAATGGTATCAAGAGGCAACGATGGATCAAATCTCTGAACTAGTTCTTCTTCACCAGGTCTCAGCCACTCCCTGTGAAATCAAAATTAACAACTTACCAAGATGATATAAAGAATACCAATCGTGTCAAGCAGCATGTAGCCTTTCATGTTTTGCACATAGCGGCTCAGGCAAAACTGGAATCCTACCAGCCATCAATATGCACAGCAATTCCCACTCTGTGCCAGCGGACAACAAGAAATTTCCACACAATCTTGTGTTCCAATTAGTGAAGAGCAGTTGATCTACAATTCTTGGAAAACAACGTTCAAAATTTAATGGGTTGCCACCTTCCAAGATTCAAAAATGCACCTCAATCATTGCTCACATGCTTTTGCTCATGTTTTCATATGCATAGAAACTGACATCAATAGCAATGAACTTGCAAGATTCAATCAGGCATGCGAGATAAGTGCTGAAGGAAGGATAGTGGCTGTAGTGACTAGCAGTATATGGTGAGAAACAGGTGCAGGGGACAGATGGAGAAAAGGAAACCAGTTTTCCAATAAGAAACTTGCAGTGGGACAAATGGAGAGAAGGAAACAAGTTTTCCAATGAGAAACTTGCATCTCAAAAGAACAGACAGGAATTCATTGATTGCGTTGCAAAAAGCCAAATGAAGCAAAATATCTCTACCATTAGAGTATCTATCAAAAATAAACAAATAAATGAAACCATGAAATTTGTTGCTTTCCCAGACCCAAAACAATTTGCTGGAGAATAGAAACTTACTCCTTGAACTTCCCATTGAAGAGTTCACATTGACCAACAAGACCTGGTCCTCCAATTCTTGGATGCTGATTGATGCACCAAAGAATACGCAGTAAGCAGATGAAAAATAATAATGGTAAGAATTACTACAAAAAATATTTACTTATTCATATCTGCAAATACAACATGTATCTGCTCATCCAGAGGCCTATAAGGCCATTTCTCCCCATGGATCAAACACTTATATTGAATATTGGTAAAGCCATGATGATATTTAACCAATTTGAAAATTTCAAGATTCTTTTGACTTTTAAATATATTCTTCTAGGATAACTTCAAACCACCAGTATCAAACATGATGATGTGGAAAGATAATATGAAAATTTCCCTCAAAACCACTTATGGCTTGTCTACTGCCTAAAATTAACTTCCTGCCCCCAACACGCATTGCCAGTGCTCTATCTACTATCATGCATATGCATATATGTGACCTGCCTAACACCATTGGAATCTCACAACTAAAACATCCATTAGAACTCTAAATTGTTTGCAACAAAGCTGAAATCAGCATATCCAACAGAAGAAATGCATAACAGTGAAGAAGCCACAAAGTAAAGCAATATACATTCTGCAAGCCAGATTGTGCTAATGGATGCAACTAATTTTAATATGACCACCAAAGGAGATCAACCACTTCTACAAACTTACCTGTGGTGCTAATGATAGAAACTTGTACGTATCCAAGGCATAACGAACTAATGCCTCATTCTCTCCAGGGTTTATTGTACACCTGAAAGCATGACAAATTTTGAAGTCAAAAATGATCCACCATTAAGCTCTCCTTGAAATGTACGATTATTATGTGCAATAACAAATGTATTCCAAATGATCCTAGCTCAGGAGGAAGCACATTTTCTATTAAACAAGATGATCATGGAGCATCAATGCATAACAAATGATATAGTGTCATTTTAAAAGCACTCAATAGATACTTCTTGAGAAGGGTGGGAGCAAGGTGGCTGCCCACCTAATCCTGTGAACCCAACTTGGTGTCTGATCAGCTTGGGCTTTTATTGTACATGGAATGTGCTTGTTGCATTGTGCATGACCAAATAAATCTTCAGGCCTGACTTCTGTTTGACTAGTTTATACCAAAAGACAATTGCCAACTCAAACACGTCGACAAGTCATCTTGATTATCAAAGATAAATCACAAATTATTTTGTAGTCTCTTACAATTTCACTCATGGTGTCATTATGTTCAGACAAGTCAATTAGCTATTCTATCATGTCAGCATACTGTATCAAAAATAAACAGATGAAACAAATGCACACTTACGTGGAGTACACAATCACTCCACCAGAACGAACAAGTTTAACTGCCTGATCAAACATCCGCCTTTGATACCTCCCATGGTTTCTCAAGGATTCTATAGTTTCCTGCCATCGGAACAGTAAAATAACTCATTTCTGAAGGGTGCACGGGCACGCACACAAACATAGAAATTGAAAAATTCAAAGAGAATATACAAACACAAAAAACTCTTATCTGATAAAGAATAAAACTATTTATATCTGATTAGCCTACCCTTCCGCAAAAAAAAAAAAAAAAAAAAAACAACAACAACAACAACAACAACAACAATCTAGATGGCATGCAAGGTAAGAATGTAGCAAAGTGGTATAATAATCTAAGATCCATCCATCAAGTTGATGAACCGCACTATGAAAAATACTTCGGCAGAGAAATTAAGTCTGTGTATTACTCAGCTGAGCAGAAATTTTAGTAGCATAAATGGACATTGTAAGCCATGAATTTGTATCCAACATCTAGGTAAATCTGATAAGTTGACAGGCCCAATATTTAGGTAAACACATTAGCATCATGAGGCCCACCCTTATGAGGGCTTGAATCTCTAAAATATTTTATATTGGCAAGAGGAATGGTACTGGAGCATGCATTGGCTCCATTACACCCATGAGGGATTGAGTAAAACCACCATGTATTTTCAACCTTAGAAGCATTTATTTGCCCTCCACAAAATCCAAAGAAAAAGAATCATCACGATGCAGCATGACAATGACAGGTAGTAAGCACAGCCTAATGAGGGGAGTAGAACTCGTTTAAGAGCAATGTACCTCTCCAGCAAATAACCGAGGCCTCAAACCAAGGGCAGAACAAGGAGCATCGAGAAGAACCCTATCAAAACTATTAGGATAAAAGCCCTTGGAATTTTCAACCCTGCCCCCCCTGCCATGATTTCTTCCTGGTCCATTTTTCATTCTTCGATGATTCTTCCTGATGTCAGCTTTGCTAGCATAAGGTCCTCGATTTGCTCTTTCCACAATAGCTGTAAGTGACCTGTCTGTTAGATTCATTCAATACTCAATACTAATCCAGGACAAAGACCACCAACTATGAAATAAGAATGCAATCAACTACGATCCACTGCATACAGTAAAAATTTTATTTTTTATATTAGTAGCAGGAGTATTCCATTCAGAATCTAAAATTGTAGAAAAATCTCTAGGTTTCTATCATAACATGTTGTAGACACCCCATGATGCAACGGATGTCACCAAACAAGTGCGTGGTGCAAATGAAGCTGCAAATGCGTAGAGATGCAGAGGGTTTCACATCTGTGAGTTGCAAACAGCCTTAACATTGAGATGATGGGGAAACTTTCCACATCAAAATTGGTGCAGACAATGTTGACAATGGATATGCGAAAACTTTCCATGTCAGTATCGGTGCAACTGTGCAAACAATATTGACACCAGAATGACAGTTTCCACATCGGAATGGAGCAAACAGCAACCCATGCAAAAGTGGACATTATGATGCAAATAGCCAAACAGCCAGTTTTAAACATTGTATTAAGTGTCGCTAGTGGCTGTTTAGTCATCTCATGTTTGGCCACTCAAGCTTATAAACATACAAAATTGCCGTTGATAAAAGTTATAAATGGAGGTCTCCCTCTCCTTGCAAGGGGACAGTGGATAAGAGGAAAGAGAAGGAAGACTCTACTGCCCCTATACCCATGTCATACTTAGAAAAATTTTCAAGAAAGAGAGTAAATTTGAAAGAAAGAGAAAGGGAGCAAAAAAGAATGGAGGAGAACAGTCATCTCAAGCACTAGGCAAGAGGGTACTACCTGATTCCTCCAAAATCACGGGTCTTAGCCTCCTAGTACAAGCTTGGGAAGGTTATTCTCACTCAAAGACTCTCCCAAGGTTAAGGTTTGAATAATTTTCATGATGGAGCATGCATGTTTTGCTGTTTCTTTATGGTCTTTCTTTGAAATTTCAGTTGGCTACTTCCCCTTTTTATGGCTTCATCTCTTATTAGGTCTGCTAGGTGCCTAGGTCTGCTTATCTTTTAGTTTTGAGGAATTTCAAGATATTTGCAATGTGCCTAGGAGGTATTTGATGAAATTCTCAAACCTGGATCTTCCACTGAAGGTGATGGAATCCACCCCAGCCAGATTCATTTTCAACTCCCCTATTTGAAACCCATTTCGGAGTGCAATGGGTGCCTAACCACTTCCCATTTCACAACCCAATCTAGATTTTTGTGAACCAGTTTTATTGAACTTTCCAACTTCGGCTGGTGGCAATTCCCAAAACCATGCCACTAACAAATGGGAGGACAAGAAGGCTACTCAATACTACACCTCTAAACATTAGTATAGCTTTAGGATACACTATAGTGGATTAAGCTGATTCCTATTAATTAATGAATCAAGAAATAGTGCATTCTAAACTCAATTCCCATGACAGCAGCCCCAAACAAAAACAGAGATGCTTTACACACACAAATCAGGTGCCCACACAAACAAGCATGTGCACCACGCTCAGCACTTATTTTCTATTTTTCTGTTTCTGCTCCCTTATCTTTTTTATGGCCAAATGCAATCACTTAATGGAACAATGGTTCATTCTATACCCTTAGAGAAACATTTTTTCACAAGTGTAGAGAGAGAGAGAGAGAGAGAGAAACAAAAAGCACAGACATGTTAAGACTTGGAGTACTATTGCAGATCTATAAGAAATGAAGGACTTCTGGGGGTCCATGAGTTGCATGAAAAATTCTCCAAAATTCTCCAAATTATAAGCCCAATGGAGTGCTTCCACTGACAGCCAAAACCCCGTTGCTCCGATTCATCGATTCATGAGTGGGCATGGAGAACAAATAGAAACCAAACCATTAACATTGCTAATTGATGTTCAAGTGCAATTCGAGTGGGTATACCATCAGACAAAACATCAGAATTCATTCTAATGAGACTACTCCATGTTTTAATATGTTTAACATGCTAATTATTTAGCTTAAGACTCAATCATGAAGTGTCACAAATAAATGTCTACTAACCTTTTCCATGGAATGTTAGATCATTTAGCGTATCTGTAGTAACAGATGCCACAGCTTCCGCTGACAATCCAAGCTGACCAGAATTGTCGCTATTTATGCTGAAGGTTTCCTTGTTACAATTTGGAGGAACAAAATCAATTGATTCATTTGTACAGGAAACAGATTTAAGAGCATCAAGCTTGAATGCAGTTATGCAATTCAAACCCATCTCGGTAGCCAACTTCTGAATATCAAACACCTGAAAATAATACAAAAATAAATCAAAATACAAAAAATTATGATGCATAGCTGGTGCATGCAAAGCCTAAACACACTGCATGCAAAGTTGATAGCAATTTAGGGCTTCAATTTGCTTTACTTGCTGCTCTAGTATTGCCCTAGTCAATTCCATGAGCAAAAAATTAAAAGAAATGTTGACATTCTCTATCACACTTACATGCAGACTTTGCTACTTGCTTGAAGTACACATACAAATGTAAGTACAGTACTCAAAATTTATAACCAAGTGAATGATATCTTTAACCATTAACAAATAGAGAGAGTGTAAGGATGTAAATCCATTTTCATGAATATATACCAGAAATAGCAAGAACATCCATAATATCTTTTTACATCCTAGACACTTTTGCAAGAACATTGCTGCAAAATCAGTAGGTTACAGATTTTCATTTATTCATCTCTAAAGGCCAAGATAACATTTTATACAGCACTTGCGTACCTTATTGTGAGATCTATCAACTGCAATAACCTCTCCTTTATCCCTCATAAGTATTGCAATTGCAGTAGTTTTACCCCCAGGAGCAGCACACATATCCAGTATCCTTTCTCCTTCTTGAGGATCTGATAAATAAATTTTCAAATGGAAATGAAATAAAAAATGATGGATAACAAGCCACGACTCATGCAATCCAAAAAATAGCAATCTAGCTGACATAAAATTATTTGAATACTTAATACTCTAAAGTTCAAGACAGAAAGGTAAGGATGACAAGTAGCATATAGAATATTTTCTAACAATTCAAAGTTGAAGGTAAAGAAAGAAACAAGAATCCAAAATGCACAGGAATATAAAATATTGCCATGCATCAAGAATGGAACTAATCAGCCATAATCACTAATGCACCTGAAGAAACTTGAGTAAAGAAAGCCTAGAAATAATTGCTATGCATGACGACAGCAAGATATGGAAACCACACATGATGAGGAACAAAATGCTATAACACATACCTAGTACATGAGCTGTGATGATGCTGGGCAAGTTCTGAAGAAATATTTCTCCTTCCAGCACATCTAGAAAGGAAAGGGCCAAAAGAAACTAAAATAAATCAGTGCTATCCCACTTCAAAAAAAGAAGCTGTTACCACATAAACTAATCAAATATATACCTTTCTGGAAACATGTGAATGCAATACTTTCATGTAATTTGTTTCAAAAGATAAAATAAAGGACCGTCACTGTCCCAACTGGAAATGGCAGATGACAAACGCGTGGACCTAGAATGCCCCAAAAGATGAGGCCAAGCTCTGCTGACTAAATTTTTCATCCTTTAAAAACTTGGAGAATGAGAAACACAAAGTAAGGCTAGAACAAGATAAAATGAAAGCCCAAGAGATAAGAAGCATAATAAGACAAGAATAGTAATAGATAAATCTAAAAAAGATCAAGGTGTAGATCGTTATCTATTAACAATGCATTAAATAACAAAAATGATGTCTGCAGGCTTTCTTCTTTTTATAAATGGTCAATTTGGTTTCTGATATTTTGAGAGTAAACAAAGGTGGGTGGATTTTCCATAGATTTCACTATGGGGGAGATATTAAGAGGTAAAGAGAATGGAAATTTTATAGAAAATAAATCACAAGGGAGCTGTGAGAGTCAAAACTGTTATGGCCCCATGACATGTAGTGGCCCCAACCCTCATCTTTAGATAATGGCCATAACAGCCTTTACATTACAGTCTTTTAACATTATGGTTGTTAATATGTTAGTTGCAACAACAAAAGGACTAGAGAAACTTTATCAGAAGGGGGGACAAAAGACAAAGAATTAAACAAAACATATCTTCTTCAATAACACAGTAGTGAATTTTGAAGAAAAGAAGCATATAATACCATTAAAGGATGGAAGCTTGAATACCCTGTCTGTCATTTCCACAGCAATTCCTTCTGAAGCACGGAAGATCCCAGCCCGTGACATTTTTGTGGTTCCCTTGCCAATATACAAGCCATTTCGTTCAATGTAATGAGGATCTGTAATAATAGATGGATCAGCACAAAGAATTAGAAAAATCAATTAGGAGTGGAAAATGGACTGTCTTGCACCAAAACAGACCCTACTCAACCAACATTTTGATGCAGATTGTGTTTGAAGCGCTCCAGTTCAATTCAGATGTAAACACAGCAGCCCAACTCACATAAGAAACAGAATGACAGATCAGGTAACACTATCCAACAACCAAACAACCAACCTTTCTCAAGATCTTGATATAACCTTGCCAACCCCACTCACAGCCCCTTCCCCACCCAAAAAAAAAAGAAAAAAACAACAGACAGATCAGGTAACACTATCTAACCAAACAATGAACCTTTCTCAAGATCTTGATATAACCTTGTCAACCCCACTCACAGCCCCTTCCCACAAAAGAAAAAAAAAAAACAGAAAAAAAGAAACCAGAAAAAATGATAAAATAGAAGAAACAAGTTGAAGGGAAGGGAACAAAAATAAAGGAAATGATGCTTAATTCAGCAATTCCAGGGGAAAAAAAGGAAGGAAAAGATGCATCATTCACTAATGCTAGCATTAATTGACACCCTCTATTCCTCTGTGCAAATCTATCAACAGCATCTCTTCCTCTCTCTCCCCTCATCAAATCATCCCACATTAATTCTATCAAGATACTCCCTTCAACAAATCATCACTACGCCAATTCTATCAATGTCTGAATGGATGGGCAAGCAATGGGCTGGTTTGGGTTGACGCAGAAACAATCACTATGTGATCTAAACCAACCCATATAAATGTTTTCCTATCCTAACCTGACCCACATGACCCATTGGAGCATAGACTGTTGACCAACCCACCCCAATACAAGATTACACACCTAAAGTGGCAGAATGGTATCAATGTATCCCTAAAAATGAGGTTATTGTTATCATTTTTACACTGGCATAGTGGCATTCCTGAATATGCCCACTCAGCAAATTTTACATATTGAACTAGTTTTGCAATGGAGCTCTCTCTATCATATCATCATCATACAACACTCCACACTCTCATATAATCATCATACCAAATCTGCCAACATCACTCTCTCCTTCACTTCCATCAAATTGGCATCACCCCTGCCACTCATATCTTCCTCCTTTTCATCGAATCAACCCACCAATACCTCCATAGCATTTCCATCCCTCGATTGAAACACTCCAACCTATCAATGCATCCATGGCATCTCTGGCCATCAGCTGAAATGGTACCATCCCCCATTGAAAGTTGAAATGACTCCCCACTGCAGCCCCTCAGGTACCAATGCCTCCATGTCACCTCCAACCCTCAGTTGAAGCATTGCACTTTCAAACTCAACCTCTTTTACCAGCCTCACCGTTCATCGCACACACCACCAAAATTCAACATGGTTCCCTGAGAAACAGTACCATCTTTGCTGGGCCAAACCTCACAAGACCTTAGTCAGAAGCTCAACCTGTGACCTTAGTCAGCAGCTCAACCTGTTCATAGATTAGGCTTTCTTTGGCCCTCAACCAAATCTAATCCACCAATGTTGCAACCTCAGAATCAACACGAATCCTGAAGTGACTTAAGAAATTGTAAGTACTGTGGCCGCAAACAAACATTTCAAGAAATCCTAATAGTTGGTGAGGTATGCGTTTGTTATGGTGCACATAAACTTGATCTGAAAGGGTCAGCACTTGCCAGACTATTATTACAAAGGAAAAAGTAAGGTACTGTCTACATAACAAGCCGGATGGCATCCGGTCAGAGGCAGACTACACTGTCCCACCACAAGGAGTGAACCTATGACAATTATATGCACTACTAGTTCAAATTTGAACTATTTACCTGTTTGCAACCCCTGGAGAACAGTTCCACGTGTTATACCAACACCCCATCCGCCACCGAGCCCAGGCTGCTCAACAGCGACTGACACCGCAACTGTATCCCCTTTTTCAACATGTGAACTGCAGGCCAGTACACCAGGTACAAATATCTACAGACAACATTTAAACAGTGGTACAAATTCTAGGCATTAGTTCACAAGCCACAAACACAGAGTCAAATAGGAAAAGAAAATAGATTTTATGATTCCAGGTAGATATCCCCAATGCTAAAAGTACACAAGAAATGAATGTTTTCTATGGGTAGAAATATAGATTAAAAATCAATGTTCTTAGGGCTTGCAGTTCAAAAGAATGGTAAAAGGAAGAGGACAAAAGAAAAATACTATCCTATCCAAACAATGCCAAGTGTGTATCAGGAACAAAAACATGAATGAATTCAGTTTCTAACAGAACAAAGTCGTAGTTCATCTCTTAATATTCATGGTTAGCATTCAATTCGTATGTTCAAGCAACCTAAGCCATGCCACAGTTTAAAGTCATCCTCCATTAAGGAAGGACAGAAGAAACTGTAATCCGCAATCTGGTGATTAATTATTCTGAAGTGCTCTCATGGCCAATCCAACGGGAATGTCCATGCACTAAGTGGTACCACCCATGCAGTTATAAAATTAACTAAAACCGGCAGTTCCAAGGAAGAAGTCATGGCATGGGAACACTTTCAGCAATAAAAGGTAGTCATGAACTAATCTGCCTAGGCGAGAATCATATCCTTTCTTTCTTCTTCTTCTTCTTCTTTTCCTTTCTTTTTCTTTTTTTTTTTTTTTTGTTTGCACGAAAAAATGAACCATGTATTCGGATAAGGCTTAGATCATGACAACAACAAAGACTTTTCAGATGCCAGCAGCTAAATTAATTACGCTATTGACATGATAACATGAAATAAATGCCTCAATTACTCCTGGATGAAAATGCTTATTTGCATACCTGAGCTCCCCGAAGAACAGCCTCAGCACATTTACGGCTCACAATGACCTCCTTTATAGGTTGCTTAGGTGCATCATTATATTCAATCATGTGTGGACCAGAACCTTCAACAAAGATGACATTGTCCAATCCAGGTAATTGGCACTTGTCAATTGGAGGAGTTTCTAAATCTGGTAAGATGGCATCCCCATCTCCAAATGATTCCAGAGGCACTCTACCATCAAAATCTGAAAGGTGATAGAGATTAGGCTCTTTGCAAAAGTACCAAAGCTTCCTGCCTGAAAATTACTTCTGCAGGGGCATTACTTTCACTTACGCTTATGCAACTTGAACTGCTTTTAAGCTTTGTCTCCTGTAGAATGGCCAACAGCTTATCGATGACAGCATCACTTGTGGACTTAAGGGTGTTCACACGAATACAAGAGTAGCAAGAGGGACGCCTAATGAAAACAAACAATCAATCAAAGTGGGGAAAAAAATCGAAGAGGGTAATTCACATATTCGACATGTGTTTGGGAAATACAATTGGATATTAGGCATTGCCAGTTTTATACTAACGGTTCACAAAACACATCAAAAATGGAAGATACAACCTCTTAAGGAAATTACATTCAAATCAACAAGAACGAATTACTTGACATATAGTTGAAGTAAAAGTATTTAATTCAGAACAATTCGAGTATAATTCTTTTACTTTAGTTTGACTTCAACCAAGAAAGCAGGCTTCTTATCATAAAACTGCTACCCAATAAACAAACAAGCGGAAAAAAAGGAGGCTGTCTTGTATAGGGCACAAGTATTATTCTCATTAGGCAAGACCAATTAATCAATCCAAAATTAGAGACGTCCATATTAATGCCCACAGCAGCCAATATTCTCTCTACTATGCATTCATAGGAATCTGATCATGATCACATGACAAGTGGAGGCGGGTGTCTCGGATAATCAACTTCTACGTAAGTTATATATCTTTAACAGACAGGTAGCCATGAGTACTCGATTCCAAAAAAAGACAAGGAAATGCATGGCAAGGACAGGAGAAATTAACCAACATTGCAATTTTTAACTGCATTTCCTCCAATATTGCTGAACGTTTATACTTTATTCCCCGAGTCTTCCCAGAAATTGAAAACAAGTGAGAAGAAGAAGAAAACAAAAAGACATTGCTATATCACCTATTCATGTATGAACAGCTAGTGCCCTACGCACGCAAGATTTCATGTAATTCGACTCCTTAAACCAAAATCAATGTACCATATCAAAGATGAATTAGATACATTGGCGGTTCATCATGCAAAACGCAACACCACGCCGGCGATTCCCACAATCGAAATGAACCGTCAACATATCCCTTTCCAGATAACCGAGAGGGTTCAGACCATTCACCGAGATAGGCCCCAGCGGCCGCTCCACCCCAGCCGATAATCAGACTATCCAATCAGTCAAAAAAAGAAAAAAACGAAGAAGAAGAGAGAGAGCCAGAGAACTTACGTTAGAGCATGAGAGATACGAGCGAAATGGTCAGATCCGTAGGCCTTCATGAAGTACTCTTCAACATCAGAATTCCATCGGAGAGTAGGATCGTAGCTGCAGCGCTCCCGAGAGGAATCCATCTGAGTTGAAATAGAGCAACCAATCAAATCTCCGTTTTGCAGAAGGGAGGGAGGCAGGGACACCTTGCAATCGTCGTAGGGTTTAGAGCGGCAGCGGAGGGTTTTGAGTAGAAAATCCCTCGCTTTCTTCATTCAAAGAAAGGAGCTCTCTGCAAAATGAACCGGGGGGAGGGATTAAATAATCAATATGCCTTCTCAGGGGCTACAGAATCGATGAATATGTCTTCGGCCCAGTTAATGAAAGATCCGTTTCTTTACAGTCTTAACTAAGGCCCCAATTACGAGCCCAGTTCTCGTATTGGTGGGCTCGTTATGTTGACATTATTGGGCTCAAACTGAGCCTGGGCATTTTATGGCATGCCGATGCCGTGCCATTGAAGTAGAATATCCAGGGGCAATCTTTTTTTTTATGTTCGGTTTGTTTGGATAATTAGAAATGTTAAGAGCAATAAAAATAGAAAATGTACATAATATTAGCGATGTAGTGAATAAGGTTAAAATAAATATGGATTAGATAGAAATATAGACAACAATAAAGAAAAGGTAATACTGTTACAATAAGAAGAGTGTGTATACATTACATTTTTATTATTCACATGAAAGGTCCGTTTTTATCCTCATTTCACCGCTTGGCAGTAACTCCTCCTTTCATGCTAAAAATTTTGTTATGTTAGCTTATTCGGCCTACAATCATGTCTTTATTCGCTTTGCGACTGTACCATTTTCAAAGAAAATCTTCACTCCCTCCACGGAAGAATTCATCGCAGAGATAAAGCAATCCCAAGCTCCAAGTTCCAACAACCCCTTTACTACAAAGCGACGCGCTGGTTTTGTATTAACAGCCAGTCAGTGCGGCTCTGAAATCACCAGCAGTATTTTCTAAGATGGGGCCAAGTTAGCTGCTGGAAAATCTTATTCAACTACCATCGCCAGTGTGGTGGAATGCATTGTTGACGGATGACAAAATACCAGATCCAATTTAGGTATACCATAAATGAAAAGTACTCACAATTGTTGGTGGATGACAAGATATCATGTGCAGTTTAGGCATACCATAAATGAAAAGTACTCCCATTTCATTTGCCTGAACATTGGGTTGGTGGACGCCAACTCGACAGCTTTTGAGAAAAAGGCATCTAGTGGTCGTCCTATTGCAGCAAATTAACAGGTGTCTTCAAATTATCGGCTGCACAATTACCGCGGAAAGGACATGAAAAAAGAAAATATGGAACGCAACCATGAGATGAATAAAAATTAAAATGAACAGAAAAAATAATAAATAAAAATATCAGTAATTTTGGAAATATGTATATGTGTATGGAATTTTACTAGCATTTATTTAGGAGCGCTTGGTTGAGGGAAAAGAAATAGAAAACAAAAATATACAACCAAATCATTCACAGAGTGAATAACATTAAAACAAATAAAATGATAATAATTACAAATATAAGCAGCAATGAAGAAAAAATATCCTTATAATAATTGCATATTAAAAAAGTAATTTAGAAAACAAAAGTCCTGGAAATAAAAAAAATTTTCTTTTTTTCACGTAACCAAAATGACAGAGGATCCTGCCTTTACCTAACAGGTAGAGGTGGGTAAGAACATGGGTTCAATGTATTTTTATTTGATAGTTCTAAGCTGTTCATTTTCTACTGTTCAAAATTTATCACTACAATTTAAAAAATCAAAGACATTAATTATTTCAGGTATGCTGTAAGAACAAAAATGATAAAATTTCATTATTTTATCAATATTACTTAGGCGAATGTTATGTTGTCATAATTTTTTAAATATCAATTCTATTTTAAACATGGTGTACTGGTGTGATTAAAAATGTAAATAAGATTATTATGAACTTGATACCAATATGAATTGACGGCTTGAATCTTATTTCTAAATGCAAGTGATATTGGTTGACATAGAGAACCAATGACTATAAATCCTATCTGGGGTGACTTGAATATAAAAAAATGGTCAATAAACGGTTTAGATGGCTCACTTTTATCCTCAGCTCTACCTGTAGCTCCACCGAATCCGCGTCCAACCAATACGGCCCCCTAAGCTCTCAAAGCTTCGTAGCAGAAGCCTGCATGGTGCAGAAAATCTCATAATCAGAGACAAAGGAACACAACCATGGAATTGGTTAAAGCAATATGTTTTGACGATGGCAGAATTAGATTTTGCGTACTCAGATCATTTCATCCGATAATAACTGGGCCGCTATTTGCGGCATGCGTGCGTACCTTGCGCCCTCCTCACATCACGCTTGAGTGGCGTCGATTGTACGCAAGTCACGCATGCGGGCGCATCCACTCCCGGCGCTCGCGTGTTTTATCACCACACGGTGACGGCTGCATATCAGTACTTGATACGTCCTTCGCCAACACGTAAAGACACTTCGATTAGGCGTCCAATAAATATACCATCCGAGTCGATGCCATAGGAAAATAGGAATGAAGCGCATTTAATTTCTGTTTATGTGAGCAATTAATGTGAGACCCACCAACATTTGATTACGGGTGGCAATCGAGCATGCAAGGTCTACGACCCCACGCGACACTAGTATTGATTTTTCTTTGTGGCGAGCCAGACCACACATTTAAGTACCACCAATCCACACGAGATTCAATTGCCTGAAAGCAATATGCCAAAGAATGTTGTTTCGACATTTTTAGAAGGCATCAGTGCCATTAAAACGGTAAACCCCACCACGAGAATCAAAGAATTTTCTGACTTTAAATTATCAATAAATTCAGGTAGATATCTAGAAGAGAAAAATATATCGATGAAGTGAAACACGGCTACGCATGCGAGTAGGCCATCTGACGAGACGGTGGGTCATATGTGCGCTTTCCAACCATTTATTTTCCACGTTCTCAGATGGACCCACTGAAATTACGTCTGCAGATATGCAAGAAAACGATCTCTCTCTTTCAGTGCACGCGTGTTTGTCTCTCACACGTGTTGGGATAGAGAAAAACTAGGTTTTTATTTTATATTAGCATCGTTACTGTATTTGGGCAATGAACCTTGACCATGCCACAAACAGGTCAAATGTACGAAACGTGTGGTTAGCACATTGTCGGCAAAGCACTTCGGATTCCTTTTGCTCCATTAACTAACTATCAGAATGAAGCGTGATAAGAATCTAATTGCGACGAGACATCAACTTATCAGGAAAAGGCAAATTTGCATAGCATTTGAACGTGGGTGGCATGCCTGTTTTATGTCCACGCGTTCGCGGCACATTATCGGTTCCTCATGGGTAAGCGCACTTGAACGGAATACATGGCATGGACAGCTAATCTTCCAGAATCAGATAAGCTGACCATGCATCCACTTGCAGGAAGGAAAGGTATTGCCGCAGCGAGGATTTGCCGTGGGGATTTCTATAAAATGAGGGCCTAGAATATCCTTGCTTCTTTTCTTTGGAGGTTTGTCAAATATGGGACTTGTCTTAACAAAAAAAAAAAAAAAAAAGGAAGTATAAATACGCTCACCCATGAATAAAAATTCCCGAGCATTGGACAAATGCATTAATTCGGCTACTTTTTCGGTGCACAATGTTGCTGCACGATTCACGGGAGATGCGTATGGCCCACCAAAGCAATGATATGTGCAAGTGGGGGAAAGATAAGTGATTCTCACAACTGTCCCATGGTTGATCGGCAGACGCAGACAGTCTTGTACAAGTGGGTACCAGAATGTTGGTCCCATATTACAGTGACCACCTTATTGCACACATGACGTATTAATACATGCACTTGCGCATCAAAGATGCCACTCTGCCAGAGCATCAAATCAAGGTTTAAGGCAGAGCGTAGAGCTCTAAGCGTGGTAATTACCATCGGATCGCTGGCTCATGATCATTCCTTTTACAAAACTAACCTTTCAATCCAAATTCTAAGGACTGGGGACGTCACATGGTGTGTTCACTGCAACAGCTGCACCCTCGACAAAACCTTGCAAGACAGGCCATGCTTTGATGTGACTTAAAAAGCGAGGCCAATCAACGTGTGAACTGGGCCGCATCACGTGAATTGGCGGGGAAGAAGTTGGGGTTTAGAGCTTCTTGTGGACCATTGAATCTTCCAACCAAATGATATTCTTCTAACTCTTAGTGGAACTTTTTTCCGCGAACGGATTAGATGGCAAGGAGTAGCAGCAGGTTTAGAGAAGGGAGAAGCCGGAGATAAGAACCCCAAAGATTAAGCCGAGGATATGATGGGATTCCATGTTGTTTGTTATTAGGGTCACAAAATCACAATGCCGGGTGGTGGGGCCCACGAGAGGGCACATGACAAGGTGCAGAATCAACCACCCATTTTATAGATAAGGGATTGGGAGATCAAAACCCACCAGCAAGCTGTGTCGGCACCATGTGCACCTAAGCATTGTGGGTTGAGTGGTCAGAATATGGGCGACACCCCCCTTATCAATCTAATCAATCAATCAGTCTCTCTCCTCCTCCTATTGCATGCTTGTTTGTTATTTCCCACCGATGCAACCGATGCATTATCCTACATCCATCCCTACGTGCCATGCTCGGTGGATTTACAGAACACCATTAAGAAATCAGTCCGTTGATCTGATTGAGCCCATAAATTAAGTTATCCTAATTACATAAATATTCAATAATTTATGATATTAGTCCTTATTTTATGTTCTACAATTTAATTCACGGGAAAAACAGATAAATATGGTAAGAAAATAGATAAAAAACATTAAATGAAAATATATATTTCAAATGGATGATCATTTCATCAAATCAACCGAATGGATTTTCAGTAAATGGTGCTAAAATCAGTGTAGAATGGATAGCATGAACTCCTCCAGATAATTCCGTCTGTGCAACTTGCTCGAAGAGACTGCTCAATGCTTGCTGTGCCGGGTCGTACGTTGTTTCTGTTTCGCTGTCATTGTATCGAGTCACGTGTGCAGGCCCACCGCCTGTTGCTTACCTGTAAAGCCACATTTGCCCGCAGGAAGCTTGCCACCTTCTCCAAACCTAACTCAAATCTCATGTGGGACCCACTTGCTAGGAGGTCGCATGCCTTTTCCAGATAAATTACGCGCACATGAAATTGGTGGACCCTTTAACTTATTCTTGTGACGTAGGCCCCACAGAGTTTCGCCTACTTATAGCCCTCCCTCTCCCGATGACGAAGCATGCAAGTTCCAGCCATTCTTCATCCCCCCTGTCCCGCATATTGTCTTTGCTTCTCTTGTGTAACATAACACATGGCTTCTGTGTCATCATCCGACAGCTGGGAGCCGGTTTTCTCCCAAGAAGTGCCTGAGATCGACGGAGCTCTTCTCACGGCCTTGCTTGAGGAGTCCCAAGCCGAAGAAGCCGACGATGAACGGCTTGGATGCGTGATGCAATCTCTCGAAGCCGAGATCGGGCCCAGCACGATCAACGTTACGATTGAGCCGGTGGAATTGAATTACGACGATGGCACAGATTGCGGATTCGATTACGTTGGGTTAGAGAACGGCCGCGATTGTCCGATGCCGATTTGCCGCATCGATGACCCATTTGTCTGGGAGGAAATGGGGATGGGCCAATGGTATTTGGACATGTGTACCGATGCGATGATTGATTTTGATGACGCAAGCGATTATTCTCCCTTTGATTATGGCGAGATTTACATGGAGCAGGAATATAGTCCCCTGTGGCAATAGGCGCCAGACCCGGTAGATGTAAGGCTGAGCTGTTGCCACGTGGCTATAGACGGCTTAAGATATGTAATATTAGCAGTCGGATGTACGTAATAGCAATCATATACTTTGACCCCCACAACTGTGACCATTTTCTTTGCTTTGCTTTTTTAATGATGTTAAAGAGATGATGAACAATAATTGAAAAAAGATAATAATAAATATAAAATTATTAAAAGAGTAAATAAATTTCGCATTAATTAAAAAGGCGGCGGCGAAAAAATTACGCCCTCTATTTATTACCAAAAGCCGTAAAAGGTGAAAGATATCTCGACGGTTGCGAAGAATGCACAAGAAGAATCAAGTGGTCCAGATTTATTTAAAAAATGATAAATAGCCCGGCAAAAGGTTCAGAACTTTGAAGGGTGCTCTAGTCCCCACGAAGGGCTAGATATTTCGTCGTGTCAAGAAATGATGCCACTGATTCAGCTCGGGGGTGTGCGGAATGCAAAAACCCAATCGCAGCTGATTAAGAGTTCTTAGCTAGCGTGGAAGAAGGAATAATTAAAAAAAATCCGGAGCCTAACGGTCTAAAATTCAAAAAATTCCAATGCCCACGAAAAGAGCTCTTCTATTCTATGATCCCAGTAACTCGATCTGCCATTTTCTCATTCAACAGAAAAATTCTACCGCCAATATCCAATACTGCAAGCATTCCAATTACTTCCAGCATCATCATATCCCAATCTCCCCCGAAGATCCAAACTGCCACCATCTCCATGACAGGAGATATTGACGGTTACAGCGGTTTTCAACATCGAGCATCCCTTCTGCAGCATTCAGGTGATCTTAAAGACTTGGACCGTGGAAGATTGATCCACTCTATCTTCATAAAGGATGGGTCTGATCGAGATGTGTTTATACAGAACAATATTCTTAGAATGTATGCAAATTGTGGCGATTTGGCCGCTGCTCGTCTATTATTTGATGAAATGCCGGAACCCAATTTGGTTTCGTGGACGAGCATGTTGTCGTCGTATGTGCAACATGGGTATGCTTATCTTGGTTTGCAGCTGTTTTCTCTCATGTGTCAGACGGATATGCGGCCGAATGATTTTGGGCTGTCGTCGGCGCTCAAGGCATGCAGAATTATAGGTGAATTGGCAATGGGTAAGCTCCTTCATGGGTTTATAGTCAAATGTGGATTTGAGCCTAATGCATTCTGTAGTAGCTCTGTTCTTGATTTGTATGTTAAGTGCGGCAATATGGATGATGCCTGTAGATATTTCGTAGGAATTCATCCGAAATGTGAAGCCCTGTGGAATTCGTTGATTGATGGTTATATTCGGAACTTAGATGCTGAGGGCGCCATTGGACTGTTTCATCAGATGCTGATGTCTGAAATATTTCCGAGCTGTTACACATACTCGATTCTTATTAAATCATGTCCTGACGTCTTAAGCTTCGATGTTGGAAGGTTCTTTCATGGCCGGATCATTAAGGCAGGCTTTGAAAAGGATGGTTTTTTGGGGGCAGCTCTGGTCAATGTTTATGCAAGATGGAGAGCTATGGATGATGCATGTGGAGTGTTTTGGAGACTTGAAGAAAAAGATGACGTAGCGTGGAGCATTCTATTGGCTGGTTTTCATAACAGTGGCAATGCGGAACGAGGCCTGAATTTTTGCATGCAGTTCATTTCAGAACGTTACAAATTTGATCAGTTTACACTCACGACTGTGTTCAATTTGTGCTCGGATTTGGAGATTCCAGAACTGGGTCTCCAGGTGCACTGCTGTTTTCTGAAATCTGGGTTTCTGGTGGATTCATTTGTGGGGAGTGCCGTCATTGACATGTATGTTAGCTTTGGAATGATAGCAGATGCTTTCAAAGGATTCCTTGATGTTAGAGACAAGAATGAAATATGCTTCAATGCCATGATCTCTGGTTTTATTTCCGAATCCAATGATAGAAGTGCCATAGAATTGTTTTTGAAGATGAGGACAGGAGGATTGTTGCCAAATCATTCAACACTAAACTATGTTCTCGGAGCTTATGCAAATCTCGGTATGTTGGAAGCAATCAAGGCCCTTCATTCCCACATTGTGAAAACGTTTGGAGAGCCTGATCTATGCCTAGGAAATTCCCTCATAGAGATGTATGGAAAATGTGAGGGAGTCTTTGAAGCTGAAATGGTGTTCAAGAAAATGGATGTGCATAATGAATTTTCATGGACTGCAATGGTATCAACCTACATTGAATCGGAAAGGTACAAGGAAGGATTGGAGTTGTTTCTTGAGATGCAGTCTTCAGCCTTAGAAAAACCAAGTCAGTTCACTACCGTTGTTGTTCTCCAGGCTTGTTCGGGACTTGCAGTGCTCGATCTAGGTCGACAAATGCATGCCTACATAGTTAAATCAGGATTTCAGTCTAATGCCTTTGTTGGAAGTGCATTGATAGATATGTATGCAAAGTGCAATAGCCAAGAAGATGCTTTGCGAACATTCTCCCACATGAGCGAACAAGATCTGGTGGCATGGAGCACCATAATAGTATCATATGCTCGAGATGGGCATGGTGAAGAAGCTCTAAAGCTTTTCTCAAAGTTTCAAAGTGCGTTGCTTCCTGCCAGTGACTCCATCTTCTCTAGTTGCCTCTCTGCTTGTGCCAGCTTGGTAGCATTGGACATGGGCAAATGGGTTCATGCCAAGATAATCAAAACTGGATTCAATTATCACTTAAATGTCGGATGCAGCATCATCAACATGTATTGCAAATGTGGGAGCATCACAGATGCACGCAAGTTTTTCAATGAGATGGAGAAACATAATGTGGTGTCCTGGACAGCAATGGTATCTGGGTATGCGCATCATGGTTACGGAAAGGATGCTATTGAGCTGTTCAACAAGATGAAAGAAGTTGGCATAGAGCCTGATGGAGCTGCTTTCACTGGGGTTCTTTCGGCATGTAGTCATGCCGGGTTTGTGAAGCAAGGTTGGCAACATTTCGAGTCCATGAAGGACTATGGTTTGGAAGCCACGGAGAGGCACTATGCATGCATGGTTGACATCCTAAGTCGAGCTGGACATATTGATGAAGCAGAGCTCTTGATAAATACAGCACCATTCCAATCCAAAGCTTTACTGTGGAGGACACTATTGGGTGCCTGCAACAAACATGGAAATGTGGAAGTGGGAAACCGAGTGGCAGAAAGACTTGCCAAATTAGAACCAGATGAGCCTTCAACTTATGTCATGTTATCAAACATTTATCGATCGGCTTCAATGTGGAATGATTCGATTGAAGTGAGAAACAAAATGAGAGAGGATGATATGAATAAAGATCCCGGAATTAGTTGGCTTCAAGTCACAACCTGAAGGTAGGCGTTTCTGTACATATCGCAGTTCTAGATAGCTTTGAAGCCTGAAAGTCTTGTTTTCAAGATTAAAATTCGGAATGAGCTGAACAACAATTACAGCAGAAGGCCCCCAGCAAAGGATGGGGTATTTTCCCTTTTATCCTTTCAAACATTTCCCCGTACTTCCATTTTATACATACCATCTTGAGCCTTAATTAATGTGATAGGCAATTGTGCCAGTGCAGAGAGTGCGTGATCTTCCAATTAAAGAGACGCCTCCACATTCTTCCAATCCCACTAGGCCACTACCCTATATTCTTCTCCCGACTTGAGGCATCCCATGTTTCTACCTGCGATTCTCCACTGCCTAGTGAACCAGGGACTAATCAGGAACCTCAGCTAATGACGGGAATGAGGAAGGAGGACGGGAATATCAATCTTTTGGGGGAAGTCCGATTTGAATTCATTAAAACAAAAGGCGGCAAAGAATCTTTCACCAACTACAACCAAAGACCAGAATCTGAATGGCGGGAGACTCATTCCACCGCAGCAGAGCTAAACAAATGAAGCAGACGCAGGTTGGAACCAGAGGGACTTAAGGTTTGAAGTTTCCTATCCAACACAGAAAGACCGTCTTTGGTCCCTCAAAACTCAAAGAAGTGCAAAGAAAAAAAACATAATGGAAATGAAGGAAGAAAGAAACAAGACGAGGAAGAAGGTGTGAACAGGGGGAGAGGGAGACGTGGTATGGATAGCGAGGTAAAAGCCTAATTGTTTTGCCTTGGGCTGCTTTTAACCTCCAGCTTGTCTATGATTGGCTGCAAATCAAAGAGCGAAGTTGGTACCTGAGACATCTAGTGGTTCTTATTGCTTGGCTATGTGAGAAAAGAACAAAAGCTAAGCAATTTTAAACAACATGCAGACAAAGAAATTGTAATTCAAAACCCCTACAAATGCTCTTAGATTTATATATGAACTGGTCCGGTCACTTTTTTAAGTTACATTGCTTCAATCTCGAAGTATGAAAAGCAGAGAGGAAAAGATGAGCCACAAAGATGAGCCATCACAGCCAGCCTGCGAAGAATATTATGCTCTATGACTTCGACTTCCCAGCCTGAAGCGCTTGAATCTTTTGCTGTAATTTTAAGACCTGAAATATAATACATCAATGATTATTTATTATGGAGATATAAGTTAGAATCACCATCAATAAAGGAATACTGAACAATGAAAAAAAAGATCTCAGAAAGAATGAGTTTCCATCTATGCATAGTTACGGAGCTCCCTTGCTCAAGGAGCAAGAACAGGATTAACTTACCCACTGTAATTGATGAATTCAAACATCGAAAAAAGGAATAGATAATAAAATTTCCTATCAGCAATTTAATACCTCAGGATCGACCTAGGGTCCATCCATGATCCACGTTAAGTGGCGTGCAATTCTGATAGGCTAAAGAGTTGACCACTTTTTTCTACCTCAGAAAATAGTAATAAGTTTTTTTTCTAGCTTCATCAATTCTACAACTTCATATACATATCTTCTGCACCTATTTGTCCATTCAATTCTCTTCACCTAGATGAGCCAAAACCCAGAAATTCTAAAATGGATGATGACAATGCTGATAAACAGTTCCCTTGCTCCACCGATTTATCTAAGCAATAAAAACTACAAGCATCATGTAGAATTTTTTGTTCTTCTTGTTTGGTCTTAAAGAGAGTAAGAGGGACGTCCAGAAGGAGTGAGAAAGGGACAACATGGATGAGGTGATATACATCACTGAAAGGTAGGAAAGATGAGAGTGCCCAAGAAGATGATGAAATAAAAGAGGTGATATGTGTCACTGAAGTATTGAAAAGATGAGAAAGTCCGAAATCACCATCAGCAGACTGCATAAACAGATTAGACTGAACATGAACTATCAGTGATTCTAGCTTAACATCAATAAATTGTCAAAAAGGAAAAGAATCAGGAATTATCATTGATTCCTCATCACCATTGCAGTTGAGATCCAAAAGTTATGATCCATAACATGATATTGAGCTGAAGATCAATGTTGCTCTTCACGCACAATAGGTAGAGGGAACAAGCTGGCACAACACCCCTGAACTTAGCTGGCTTATTCCCCTAATCCAAAAATTAATTCACCCCTGCCCCTAGACTTCTCATTCTCTGGAATGACATGCTTCTTCCCAAAATATGTGGTGAAAACTCACCAATTGCCACCATGATTGCTGTATTTTTATAAATTCATACTAATGTTATGAGAAGAAACACCTTTGTGAACATCATCCTTAGAAAAGAATGGCCCTGAAGGCCCAGATCTCATAACACCATCAAATATCTTCTCTCTAATTGTTGCAAAAAATTGCAAACCATTGCAGTAATCATTATAATATAATCTTTTAAGTGTTTGCACAACCATGTGGAAAATCTATGCTCAACAACAAAGTACTCTAGTACCTAAACTTTTGACCATCATAAAAAAATTGCCATCCTTGCTGCCCCATAAGAAGCATATTACTTCATACTCAACAAATCAATCAAAAGGAATCTGTTTTCCATACATGCTCTAGTAGTTTGACATAAAACTCTAAAATCAATTGATGACAAAACCTCTCCCTTTCTTTCCTTCTATCAGTCGCACGTGCATCATTGAGCAAGCTGACAAAAATAAAAAGATGAGACGAGAAAACTACAGAAAAAGCTCTGTTCTAATCTTCAAGCATAACTAGTTGAAAGTATTTTTCCATTAAATTCCCAACTAACATCCAACCAAGGCATCCAACAAACAAAAGACAACTAAACATCCAAAGCTAATCATCCCCCACAAACAGTTCTTTAGCTCACAGAATTTAAAAATAACTTCAATTTTACATGCACACATATTTGCAATTCATAGAGAATAAAATCAAGGCAAACAATTCCCAATGTATGGTATCAGTACCATGAGCGAGAAGGAAAATTGCAGACAAATAAGAGGCCACCGATTTCAAGATGGTGAAAAAAGCATTGCCCTTACCACTATCATCTGCCAAGCCTCATAAAGTCTAATAGAGTTTAGCTACAATAATACCGTTCTGCCATTCTACTCACAAGAATTACCAAAGAAAGTAGCGCATTCAACTACATAACTGACATTTGTTGGATAAAGTGCCCATATGAATATTTCATCACTCTTTATTTTCCAGTTTCACAATTTGGCACCTTGTCCCTTCTTGCTAAACGAATTTCAATGGCTACGAATAATGAGTCAAATAGACCCTGAATCAGCCCAGAAGATGTAGAATGAAGTTGTGAGAGGATGAATTCAATACCAGCATTCAATTGGAGCATACAAGCAATGAGATGACTTTATAAGATTGAGCATTATAGGTTGACATCTGAGACTAGCAGTTTGCCAACAATTGTAGAAGGATATTAAATTCACAAAGTCAGTACCCTGCTATGTACCATTGCCTCACTCAAGGCATGATGCAATAAACGTGTAAAATTTGAAAATATATATACATACTGTGTCTTTCTTGCTGTTTTGTTTCTCTTCCAGGTCCTGGAGAGTTCCATCAAGGCGCTTCCTGTGAGACAAGGTAATCCTGTTAGAAATAAATCCTTGCTTCACTTGTGATCTGAGGTTTGTGCAATGAAAATCTAAAGAATACAGTTAATATAGAATGAAATTGAAGGGTTGGGAACAAACAGAAATAAAAAATTCAATAAAAAGGGAAAGAAATAAAGCAATGAAGAAAGCAAAAATATCTCAGAAATGTCAGATCGTTTTTGGATTTTTAAACTGTTAAAGAATGAAGAAAGGACATAACAAATTTAAATAGCAGAGCATAAGAAGATTAAAAACATCGGCTATTGCTCAATCAAATAGAAACTCTGCTTTCAAATTCCTAGCTAGAATAGTTCAAACTGAACCTTTTGGTAAAGTGTGTCCTAAACAGTCCATCCAGCAGCATCACCAAGCAAACTACCATGGGAAAACATCTACCTTATTAGACAATCCAGAGACCTAATTGGTGGTTTTCACATATTTGCTATAGGATATTCTAATCTCAACACCTGCTATCAACTTGGTCAGTCATCTTCACATATTTGCCACAATATGTTCTAATCTCAACACCTGCTATCCACTCCTAGTCTCAACTTCACCATACCAGTAGTTCATCATCATCATTATAAGCGGTTCCCCAAATAATGGGTCTCTACTACTACATCACTTGATGGAAAGTCAGACCACAAAAGCTAGCTGCTCAGAACAATAGTTATGAGAATAAAGAGTAAGAACATAATTATTTTGCTGTGTAGACTCATAGCACAAAATGATCAAACAGGACAGCTTTATTTATTTATTTCTTCTCTCAGACAACTGATGGCACATGCAATCATTGGATGGACTGACCACATCCGAACTACATGTAGCTATGTGGAATCAAACTGGCACAGAGAAAAACCCAACGAATCTGATCTATTCAGGGCTGAGTTACAGTCAAGATTGAATCCCCAGTGACTCGATAGAAGATATAAATCAGAAGTGTCAAAACAGATAACTTTCATGCTGCATGCCCAAGTTTTCAAGCCATTATTCCATTACCACATTCCATTCATTTCCGCTTGACCAAACAGAGTATTTCCAAAACCAATCCTCTCAGTTTCATGGTAACATGTATTGCTACAGTGGAAAGTTTCACATTTGGCCTACATTGTTTTAGTTCTTGCAAATAGCCAATAAAATTGTTTTAGTTCTTGCAAATAGCCTATAAAAGTTCTCTTAAATTTGAATATTGGTGTTATGTCCCATTGAATGTCAGTTAAATTCCAATCTCTTTACTCCTTCCTCCGCTGGACGACAACCATGAGAAACCCATTTTTCTGTAGAGGATAAAATCCACAGCTGCCAACTACTGCCGCTGCATCTGGGTCTTCCTTAGTTTCTGGCATTCCTTCATCTAGCAGTCCTCACTCCTCAGCTTTCTCTTCCACTAGAATTAAGAATTTTAGCATCGCTAGTTGCTGGCACCAGGAGCTGCCACTGGAAGATGTTGATTCCAGAGATCATTGACATCATCAAGCTTGTTGTGCCATCAACAATCGTATATTAGGAAATGGTATTAGGGAATTACATTATAGGCAACCTTGTTGCCTACGTTGGAATCTGTTAGACCTTCCTCCCCCATTTACTTCTCTGACATTCCATTTATTCTCTCCCATCTATGGGCACACCCATCTTTTTGCCACCACAAAAAACAGCCACAACCATTAGACAAGTGGCAGACTTCTCACAGCCATTAGCATCTTGACTCTTTTCCTGACTTGCGTTCTTGTAATGGCCTACTTCAAGTGCTCCTATTCAAAATCAAAAGGAGGATCAAGCAGAAGGAAGATTAGAATGCAGCCCACCAAAAAGCTGCTTGTTTTCATCTTCTCATTGACTTTTTGTTTTCCACAGTTCAGATATCTGTATTCTACTCCAATACAGGCAGAGGAATGATGACACTGTATAGACATCTGTATTGTCTCTGTGATCAATCTCTCATCTCTGTGTCCCTGAAAACTTCTATATGGAACACCAGGCAATATGTTCTCATTGATAGAACAATTTTCCCACAATGGACAGTCTAAATTGATGGTTGGACCACCCATGTGTCTGAATTCAACTATTGAATGCCTTTTTGGGCAACTGCGTGGCCAATGGCCTCTAGCTTTCCTTGGACAAGGTATACATAAAAATATTTTTAGATTGCGTGCAATATGATCACCAAGAAAAAAATAATTATCTGCCGTTTTAGTAAAATCACAATGGCTCTTACTGGACCTTCATGGCGTAAGCCTATTTGTAAATTTTAAGTAAACTTATGTAGTCCATTTCCAAAATCTGAAATAATGTATGTCAATCTCTAATTGTCAACTAAATTTGTGGGCCAATATGAATTCCATCGCTAGTCTCCATGTTTATTGATAATCTGTTTTCAATAGACTATCATGCAACATAGGCATTTCACGCATGCAAAGCTTGAAGAAAAGCAAAAATCAGAGAAGATAGAAATTGAGAGTCGAGAATATTACAATTCGGCAGAGATGTATTCGATCCGCTTCTTGACATTAGCATTTGCCTCTGCCAGATCTTGCTTCACCAGAACGGGGCCTATCAGCTTATAAACGTTTGCATTCTCGTTCAACAGATCCAATTCCTATCAATCAAAAAGGAAAAGAAATCATCCAGACCCGTTCATCAGAACCTATACACGGGAACGAAGAAAAGTGGCTAGAGAAAACAGCGAGTTACCTTAAGGACAAGCTCGTTCTCGCCGAGCTGGATCGTATACTGCTTTCTTACTTGGTGGTTCTTCGCAATGTCTGCAAAATAGAGAAATTGCCGGAATTAAAAAAACAGAACTCTGAAGTAGGGGAGAGAGAGAGAGAGAGAGAGAGAGAGAGAGAGAGAGAGAGAGAGAGAGAGAGAGTAATTATTATTAGGGTGTTGGTGGATAGAAATTTTAGGGTTTTAGAGAGGGTGGGGAAGATACCCTTTTGGAGTTTGCTGAGAGCATTAGCATGGTTTTCAAGATCGCGCTGCGCTTCTCTCAAGGCCGCAGAGGAAGCCATGACCTCTCCTCCAACACACCCTCCCCCTCTATTCCCTTCCTTTTCAATGGGCCCACGGGTCCAACTATCGGCCGCTGACCCAGTTGTTGGCTCATTTTCGTGGTCTTTCTAAGGTCTTCAGAATCCCAAGTAATTGGGCTACCTAACCCATTTTCAATTAAGATCCAAAAATCTATGATGTTTGTTATTTGGATGCTATCTCAACTTCTATTTCTTAACTTATTGTTCTTCCCTCTTGCATCTCTGCACACTGATCAAATCACGTCTGAGATCTAAAGTTTTGGACGGCTTGGATCGCATGTCCGATTATTACCAGGACCGCTTTGATGAATTCTCTAGATTATGGCATGGTTGTCATAAGATACAAGGGTGACCTGTACGGATGCATAACTTTGTTACTTGTATGTATATCTTTGAAGTTTGTTTTGTCCTCTACAAACACTCCTAATATTAAAGTCAATTAAAAAATGATAGTTAAATTATTAAATAACTTTAAAATCTAATATAAATTGATGAAAATACTCCTAATAACTCATAACTCAAAAGTAAAAATAATATATTTTTTAATTTTTGTAATAAAATAAAAAATATTTTCTATTTTACTACAACTATTTTAATTTATATTTCATTTTTATCTATTTATTTAATTTTATATTATTTGTATATTTTAAAATTTAGATATTTTCTAGAATATTTTCATCGATTCATACTAAATTTAACATCATTTTTCGAATTTATGATAATTTCTTTATGAACTGTAACGTCAAGGGTATCCATTCACGACGAAATAAATCTTTAATCAAACTCAAGGGCAGTGTACAAATAATCCGAAGGTACGGTGGTTGCTGTCCTTTCGGTCCAAAAGGAATTCCGCGACCATTGCCATAAAAAAGGGCGGGAAAAGCATCCATAGATGGAATTGCTTTCGCTTTAGTCGGCGCGACCCGCACCTCTGCATCAAGATTGTAGTCCGCGAGTCAGAACATAGCCAATATCAGCTACTGGCCTACTGCCGCTGATCACCCGTTGTGGAGGTGTGGTTAACTTAACATCGCTGGTGCGCTGCACTCGTGACCGAAACAAAGGTGGTAATAAGATTTTAAGTTTGATACAGCTTGTTCTTCAGCATTGCAAAAAATAGAGTTATAGACGGAAAGACAAATCTAACTATCAAAAGACACCATTAACAATGAAAATTTGAATTTAATGATACAAAATATAAATATTAATTGGAAATATTTATCTTATTTAAATTTAAATATGAGATAAATAAATATTTTATATAATAATATGCAGTCCTATCCTGAGATGGCAGGCACAGCCTAGGTAGTCCGCGGACTATCAACTTTTCTTTCTTCAAAATGTATCATCTGAAAAAGACATTTTCCAGCAGCAAAGCGAATAAAAGTTGCATCCTCGTTTTCACACCCTCCCTCACTCTGCCAGTGAGCCAGCGCCGGGATCTAGCCACGAGAAAAGCGCCATTCAACTCATCGTCCCCGCTCGAACCCAAAAGAGAGCCAAGTGTTCATCGGCTCAGCTCCGAAGATCGATGGCGAGGGTCTCGGCTTGGTGCGGCGGCGTCTCGTTGGCCTTCCTGCTTCTTTCTCTCTTCTCCGCGGTCGTTGCGGACGACGGTATGCCTCTAACTTCCAAAACCAGAGTCTTTCAAACGTTCCATTTTCCGGATTCGAATGCAAAGCAACGACTCTAGGCATTGAGTATTTTGAGTCGCTGTCTTTCTCTCTGAGGTTCTGAAAATCTAGCTAGTATTAAAAATCACCAAGGAATGAATTGTGGGTCCTACCCCGTGATGGGATCCATCAATACGCCGGGGATTCAATCCTAGCCGTTGCATCGAATAACGGTCCACCATTGACGGCATACGAGGGAGAGCACAGCTCACCATCCGCCGCGGGAGTCAAAGGTTCAATGGCGGAAGCCGCACACGTCGGGAATCCCCGTGCGGTGCAAGCTGGCGCACCGATAATCCTGTGCAACCACATATTCTGCGGGGCCCACAAGTTGTATATTCAAAATCACCTCCGTTGTTTCCCAGGAATCGCAACCCAGCCAGTTAGCCACTGATTTCAGCGTGGAGATAATCCACATCTTATATTGCGTGTGGTGCCTAGCATCTAATCAAAGGAATTCTTCGTGATTTGCGAGAGTTTTTAAAATGAGTTCTTTGGCGGGATATGGGAGGCTGAGAACTTTATTGTCTTGCCATTATCTGCGCCGTTGACCAGTGGGTCGACCTAGCATGCGCGAGTGAATTTTGCTGGTGCTTTGTTTCGTGCCAGACAAAATCATTTAGGCTGCAATCATGAATCGTGATGCCATATTAGTATTTTTTTTGCCAGCGGACGTGGTTTGTCTTACTCGAGCATAATAGCATGGTACTCAAATCATCGGTCGGGATGACATGACATTCGCGCGTCAAAATATGGATTGTATGAGTATTTTATTGTGGAAATTTCTTTAAAAAAAAAAAATTAATGCAGATATACGCGTTGAAAAATATTTCAATGTAGTCAATTCCACTGAAATTTTCAGGACAGCCTAGCCATTTTCACCATTTTCACAGATGACGTTTTAATCACACTCAAGCCTTGGTGGACCAAAACAAATGACAACTGATGATGTTGGTTGACAAAGTCATGCCCAATTACTCATCACATAGCTTTTATTCCATTTTAATGAGAGGAAACTAATCCCGTAAAGCAGATGTTAGCAAACAAGTTGCCTGTTTGAGAACTGAGAAAAAGAATGGAAGAGTTTCTCAACTTTTTTCACTATATTTAATGTGACGCGATATTTTATCTATTTAACACCCCTATTTTTTTTATTAATGCTTATATTTTAATGATTACATTTGATCTTTTTATCTAAAAATTTATTTATTTTATCTTTATTTGCTTACAATAATTACCCCCATTATTTTATTTTGTTTCGCTTTTTTTTTTTTTTAATCATTCGTGTTCTTTTCTCATTCCCAAACAGGCCCTAAAGTTTATTCTCTAGACCTAAGAAATTGCTTGGTAAGGCCATCCATCGTTACACTGTGACTTAGAAGCAGATGATTAAAAGTATACAAATACTGATGATTGTAGTTAACCCAAAACAGATTGGTGGCAATCTATGGCATCCTGGACATTATCTACTATTTGTTGCATCAAATCAATGGTAAGCACCTTGCTGCTGCAACTGTGGATCAAGGGTCAAATACAGTGAAGATCAGGGAAATCTGATTCATTGAGCTAACCTGGACACTGCTTAGACAATTTCCACGAATCGTTGATTTCTTCCTTGTGATGCAATAGAGTTCACTGAGAATGTAACATTAGAAATTGCCGTAAAGATGACCACTTGTACGGTTGTACCAGTAGGAACAAATCTGTAGAATCAGATTTGCAAAACGAGCACTTTCAGTTTTCTGATATGAAACTTGAAGGAATATGTTTGAAAATTCTCACGTGTTTTGGTGAACTGCAGGTTTACTTCTTAATGGTGATTTTGAGGCAGCTCCATCTAACGGATTCCCAGTTGGGGGTGAGGGACAAGTTTCTGTCCCTGGATGGAATTCCAATGGAACAGTTGAATTGATTGAATCAGGACAAAAGCAAGGAGGAATGATCCTTGTAGTCCCTGAAGGTATGTGTTGAATAGATAGCATAAGGTGTATTTCTGTAATGCAGACGGGGTGAACAACGGTAGACCAAATGTGCCACTTCTTAGAAACCTATTGGTGGGATGATAGGACTGCTGTGAAGAGTAAACAGCATAACGTGCCAGGCCCCATTTAGTTTCCAATCTTGCTTTTTGTGGTCATCACTCATTACTGCTTACCTGATATATTTCTACAGTTTCGCTGTAAAGTATACAAGTCATGCAGTATTGACATTTGGTTAGCCTTCTCGCTGTGAAGCATTGCCTAAATAGTATGGTTAACAATCTTGCTGTCATATTGTTGCAAATTCACTAACCAAAAATGTTCAGCTCATTGTGAATGGGGTATCCCCATCATTATACGTTTCATCTCAAGGTTGGATTGGTTGAATCAATGGTTTAGATTTTATAGATATGAACCATATCTCTGCAAGGGTCAGGTGAAAATGTTGAACATGCTTTTAACTTATTCATTTCCTTCACACATTATGACAATTCTGTTTTCTCCTGTGTATTTCTGCAAGGTTTACATGCTGTAAGGCTGGGTAATGATGCAGAAATAAGCCAAGACGTTAAAGTGGAGAAGGGAGCTATATATTCCATCACCTTTAGTGCTGCTAGGACGTGTGCCCAGTTGGAATCTCTTAATGTTTCAGTTCCTCCAGCTTCTCAGTCCATTGATCTTCAGACAGTTTACAGTGTGGATGGCTGGGATATGTATGCGTGGGCTTTCCAGGCTGAATCAGATAATGCACACGTTGTATTCAGTAACCCAGGCAGGGAAGAGGATCCTACATGTGGGCCCATTCTTGACAACATTGCTATGAAGAGGCTTTTCAACCCTGACAAGCCCAAAGGTAACAGGATCTTATATCCTTCCCATCCCTTTTCCCAAGTTTTGGGCCAGAAGTCCTAAATATCCTTACTTCAATATGACTGCATGGTTGGATCTTTGCTTACAGCGTATGTATGTAGATTGTGATCTGTCGTGGACAAACCACATGTGGTATGTTTTCTATTTAAATCAACCAATGTACCCACAGCAGCTCAGTCATATTCATGATATGGGTTCATGTATGCAAATATGCAGAAAGCCTCCCTGTAATACTGACCACTAGTTAGTTAATTTTTGGAACATTTACTTCTATATTTACTACCAAATTTGAGTTATCCTCAAATTGGGAAACTCGTGCTTGTATTGGGTGCACAGAATATTTGTTTGTGAGCTTGCTATGTTTTTCAATTGATAGTCAAGTGTAAGTCCTCAAATCATGTCCACATTCATGAAAATGTGCAAAAGCACAACCATGTAGAATTCACATGCCTATATCACTGTGCTTGTGTTGTGTAATTGATTGCTAATCAAATGAGTTAAAATCTATGAGCATTCAAATCATCCTATTTATTTTTCATCCCAAACACTTAGAACTCTTAATCAGGTGGGGTGCAAGGGACATGCCACATCCCTTAAAAGTTAATCGTGGAGTGTCCTCTTTTCTGATATAGATAAGCACATAATTTTACTAATATAGAACACCAATACCATGCAAAAGAACTCATGATTTTACAAATAAAGAAAAGTGGTTTGTTTTTTCTGATGACTTGGACAATAATTGGACATCCAACATCATTTTATCATTACTTCTTTTGTGGCCCCTACCCCTGGTGGACACTTGATAAATGGTTCTAATTACTCTAGATGATTGCAAAAGAGACACTTTGGATGAAACGCCATCCACAGATCATGTGAGTCTTCAATATTGCCATCCAACCTCCTATTAAAACTAACAAAAGTATGACCATTATGAAAGCTTTGTCTTAATATATCGAAGAGAGCGATGACTCACCATCAATTAGATGCTACAAATCAATATTATCAAAACTAGACTGGACCGGGCGGTCGGACCGGTTTGACTGTGGACTAGTTGACTGATCCAGTCTAGCCCGATTCGGTCAAATGATAGATTTTTAAAATTTTAATATTATTAATAGAATAAAAGGATAAATTACAGTAGTAAAATATTATACAAAAGATCTATATATTTAGATTAATATCTATGGTTTAAATTTTTCAAAATTATACTTTATTATTTTAATTATTTTTTTTAAAAAATAAAAAACCTGTTCAACCAATGGGTTGAACTGGCTGGTCATAGCGGTTTGACTGGGAACTGGGCGCCTGACTGGTTCAACTGCTGGTCCGGTTCTAATAACACTACTGCAAACCAACAAATTTTGACCATCATGTCATAGGCTATCTTAGAGGGACTAAACCATTGCTCCAAAAATTTCTAGAGCTGGTGGAAAACATCAAATTCAATTTCTTAAACTTTAGGGATGGTGATGTGTTTGCCAAGACTTGACTGTGCTTCATGGTTTTCCAAAATAAAAATGCTGTAAGAACTGCCTTAAATTGCTCTTCTTACAATATTTCTTACTCTAGTAATGCTAATTTCTTCTAATGAGAGAAATGGTGAGTCAGAAGCATAGGTATGTTCCAAAGACAGCATTACTCTTGGTTGAATGTTTTCCATGTCCTGATTAACAATCATTGCCAATTGCAAATGACCTTTATCCTTCAATATGGACTACTTAACTTTGCTGTCAATTATTGATTCTTCAAATGTGACCTTTGAATTGAGCTCACTGGCAGAACCTGGATTTTCATACTGGTTCCTGTGTGCATAAATTGTCATCATCAGCTCTCTCCAGGAGTCAACATGCTTATTCTCTCACTAGCCTGCATTTGTGTGCCTCAATCCTGCAGATAATGCTGTTGTTAATGGTGACTTTGAGGTAGGTCCATGGATGTTCAGAAACACTTCCCTTGGTGTCTTGCTTCCCACCCACCTTGATGAAGAAACTTCATCCCTGCCCGGTTGGATAGTCGAATCCAACAGAGCTGTCAGGTACATTGATTCCTACCATTATGCTGTCCCACAGGGCAAGCGAGCAGTGGAACTGCTCTCTGGAAAGGAAGGCATTATCTCTCAGATGGTTGGCACCACACCAGAGAAGCAATATAGCTTAACATTCTCACTAGGAGGGGCCAGGGATATGTGTCAGGAGCCCATGGCGGTTATGGCCTTTGCTGGAGACCAAGCAAAGAACATCCACTACACACCAACAGGAAACATGAGCCACCAGACTGCTAATATGTCCTTCAAAGCCAGGGCTGAGAAGACGCGCATTGCTTTCTACAGCATATATTACAGCACAAGGACTGATGACAAAACCTCTCTCTGTGGGCCAGTCATTGATGATGTGAGAGTGTTAAGCATGTCCGCGGCTGCCATGCTGCAGGGAAAGTTCACTCATGTGCTTCAATGGATTGTTTTGGTTTGGGCCTTGGTTACATAGCTGAAATATAGCTTTAACCTTGTTATGCTTTTGAGAACTTGCGTGTTCCTGCTCAAGAGAGGATAGACGGTTTGCTTCTGATTTCCTACATATGTGGCCAATGCTAGTGAATGCAACGTGCCATGCATTGGGCATCCTTCTCTCTCTAATCAACAGTAGTGCTGCCATGACAGACTTTCGATGAAGAAAAGGCCACATATAGGTTTCATCAAATTGACAGTTTAGATGACCTGGCAATTGGTCCCATATGTAAAAACTCCAACATCAGCAAACTTCATTTTTGCGTGCGAATTGAGATTGGTTTTGTTTTTGTATGAGAGTTGTAGGCTACGTCTAAGGGAGGGATATATTGATATATTGTTCAATGTTTCAGTATTAATCTAAACCTACACGGGGGGTTAGGGTGAGGTATAGGAAAATTGGTAAACTATCCTCCCAGTTCCCTGGTTGTAAAGGATCTTTCTATTGTCGATGCTTCTGAGAAACATTGTTCTCATTCACTGCGGCATAAAACTATGTTGATTTTCTCATTTTCTGTTGAAAATAGGGGAGAATTATGCAATGGAAAGCCACTAGCTGCTAGCTACTTATCTTTGTAAGATGGAAACAGCTGAGCCTCGTTTGATTTAACCATCCCTTTCAAGAATATGTAAGCAGGGTTCAAGGCAGTTAACGAAGCCAATATATGTAGATGTTCCTGTTCCATAAGGTCCAGGGCACATGGCCTGCAATTAGTAGAGAGACGTGTGCACGAGAGTAGCTCGGATGCAGAGCCTAATATTCCTTTAATTCTATTTTAACCAGCTTAATTAGAATTTCTTTATTGAATTGAAGAAGCCAGTGTTGGAGCCTGTGTTTTAAACTTTCTAATATAATGGCTTTACTGCCCCATGTTTATGGCTTGCTGGTAGGCAGAAGCTGTGGTAAATAATAAAGTTCTACTGTCTCAGCAACAGTTCACACAATCTTTGGATATTTGGTTCGCCACCCTTTAGAAACGATCTGGCTAAGTGCATTTTCATTTGCCCAATCTGCTCCTGTACCAGGTTCTTGCCATCCCTAGCCAGGTTGCCTGAACATAGATCATGTTCACCATCGAAGCTTTATACCAACTGTGTGATCTGACTCTATATGGGTCTTTATTAAGTGGGTATTGCTTGGGCTTAGCTGATTGCAAAACGCACCAAACTTGATCGCGATGCCATTTTGGTACCCGCCAAAGATTTGCAACTCTCTCTCCTAATTTGGTTTTAAAAACAAATACAAAGACGCAAAACCTAAGTACTTGCGTGTTATGAGAGAAGTTGACATGCCACCCAAAAAAAGAGATTTTAGACAAAGACGCAAAACCTAAGTACTTGCGTGTTATGAGAGAAGTTGACATGCCACCCAAAAAAAGAGATTTTAGGCCTTAGCATGTGATGAATGATTCCATTCACACATCCATTTTCAATCCCCACCCCTGGGCCACCTGCTCTCTTGTAAGTCTTGATGAATCCAATTTCCACCACTAAGACGTGGGCTACCACCCGTGAATCATATGGGGCTATTACAGCTCTGCCCCCGGTTGGTACCTGCAACTGCGGTTGATTTTGGTCCTCATTTCTTGCTCCACTCATGCTGCGAAGCCAGTAAAATGCGCTGGTGAGTGTGCCAACTCCCTGAGAAAGTTTGTACGTACCAGATTCCCTTTGGATTCATGTCCTCGATGAGGGCATGCCACTTGAAGCTTATGCGGCTGCGGCCATCAGAGTGCCAGTTTTTTTTTTTCTCCTTAAGTTGACATTTGCCGTTTGTCCTGCCTAATTCTTTGCATGCAGCAGTGCATTCGCCAGCTGTTTTTAAGACGAATATTAGCACTTGTCATTCATTAAATAAATGAATTGAGAAAAGGAAAGCGGGTGAATACCACTGAATGAAAAATGAAAGAAAGCATTCGCTTCTGCTCGAAATTGAGAAAGCGCACCCCCAGTGGGAATTGAGAAGCATCCCTGATTGCTACTAATCTAGCGCACTTGCTCTTTTCAGTAATTAGTGTCGTGAAAGCCACCTATTGACTGGTTTACCAATTCCAAAATGAACTGGAAGATTTTATTTATTTATTTATTTTGAAAGCCATTTGATTAGTTGATAGCTCTTTTTACTGCAAATTCCAAGCAGATGATGTTTCCAATCACATGACTTGCAACTCAGCTGGGACCTCGGCTCCATCTTCTTCTAAACCTACTATCACATGCTCCGGAAATTTGGCAGATTTTTTGTAGTTCGGTTCCAGTACAACAAATTTTCATGTGAAACGCCTTGACAACGGGCTCCTGATAATCTTTCCTTACAAAATTGAGATTTGGTAGCCAAACGAAACCGCCCGCCTACTTTCTTGGGAAGAAAATTTTCAGTGGGGAAAATTTCACTATAAATGTGTAGCGGCGACCTTAAAAACTGTTGTATTTTCCACTCTATTAGTTTCCTCATGATAATGAGCCTACTAACATATGAAACTATCAGGTTTTTGAACCACCATGTGAGTGTTTTGTTACGAGTATAGAAGTGAAAAGTTGACCACGGTAAGCTGATAATCAGTGAAAATGTTGCTCTTGCGACGCATATGAAAAGAAAAGATTCGAAGAAAATCATTAATTATGGAAACTAAAATGTTAAGAGTATGTGTTTACTTTGTTTGAGCAGAGCAAGAGTGTAAAAAGCTTCTATTTATCAAACGAGTACAGTGAAAGAAGTGTAAAAGTCATGTTTCTCAAATAGGGATACAGATCAAGATATCTGCACTAACTGTACAACATTAAAAGATAAAAATTGCCACTTCATGCATGTATAAATTGCAAAATGAGTTGTTTCTGTTTTCTGAAAAAGGTGATGGAGACATCAAATTCAAGTGAGACTCAACATGGATTTACAATTTAAGGTTTTAGGTATTTGTGTAGTGTGCCAAACATAAGCATCAACTAGGCCAACAAAGAACATGCATGGTATAACTCTCCTTTATTGGCAACATACCAAGTTTCTAGCAAACACCTTGCTCCACAAAATCCTGATATTTTCATTGCTGTGAGAATCTAATCTTCAAACTCGGTTGAATCCAGTCTAAAAGCTTAACCCTATTTTCTAGCAGAATGCTGAGATGACTCAGGGGCGCTGCCCAAGATTATCATGGCTGTTTCATTGGCCGGAAGCAGCATAATACACTGGGATTGTGGGCAGATTAGATCGTAGCTGCAGCATTGAAAGACAAGCAAAATGCCTTGCTTCGGAGAACAAACTAGATAAGATTAAGCAACTAGATAACGTGGATTTCAAATCGAAACGACTGTCTGGATTTCACCTTTTCCGGTCAGATTGCACCAAGTTTGATGCCCCCTTCAAAAATCAATCCAAAATGGTCCACATGGCAGCCATTATGTGAAACCCTTGCCTTAGAGGGATCAGCTGTTTGGCTCATTTTTAGTATCCCAATCTCCGAAACCTTCACGATTAAATTCGTCTTTTATCTTCCAAATGGTTGATATTCTTTTCACCACCAACATATCTAATGGAGCTCCCACCACAATCTCTAGCACGATTCATACACGTACGTCGCCAAAATGCATTCCATCTTTGCCATGGTTGATTTTTTTTCTTCTTTTACTCGGGCACCCAGAGTGAGAGTCGCCTTTAAGTACTTATGGTTGTCAGCCCACTGATAGTGAAGCTGACATTGATGAAAGTGATAGGAACCCATCGTGGGGAGACTATTTATAAATTATGGTAGCTCCTCCACGAATAGCTTGCAACCTGGCGCTTAGCCTTTCGAGCATCTGGATACATCGAAATGTCTTTTTCTTGCATGAAATACTTCATGCAACGTTTCTACCATGACGAGCTTGGCATGCGTGATGGTAGCTATAGCTTCTCCAGCGACCTCTTGCCACCCCTTGGATGCCAAACCACCCGGTCTTCTAAGCTAAGAAAACACATCATTTCTCCTTTAAGTCGTTGTTACAGGTGTGCCCCGACTCGCCTCGCTGTTTTGTTGTGTCTGAAACAGATGAAATTAAAAAGAATTGAAGTCACCTGTTTGTCTTTCGTTTTCCGTTATTTCAGGGCTTGGGAGATGTTTCTGATTGTTTTGGTTATCTACTCCGCTTGGATCTGCCCATTCGACCTAGCATTCCTGACACACAAACCATATACTTTGTTCCTCATTGACAATATAGTAAATTGCTTCTTCGCCCTCGACATCATTCTCACCTTCTTCGTTGCGTATGTTGACGTAAGAACGTTTCTTCTTGTAGATGAGCCCAAGAAAATTGCAACCAAGTCAGTATTAGCAGTTACGAAATCTTCCAAGTTTTCTTTTATATATATCTCCAAAATTGAGAAATCTCATGTAGTTTCTAACACTACAGGTACATCTCCAGCTGGTTCATCTTTGATGTCTCCTCGACAGTGCCTATCGAACCTTGCATGCTCCTCTTTACTAACCACAGCAGTGAGCTTGCGTTGAAAGTTCTCGGCATGTTCCGTCTTTGGCGTCTCCGGCGGGTTGGCTTTCTATTTGCAAGGTGCTTGATTTAGTCCCCCTTATCTTCATTTTGTTTGTCTAAACTCTAAACAAACCATAATCAGCTGAAGATTCAACTGAATTCACGTTTCTGTTTTACAGACTAGAGAAAGATATCCGGTTCAACTATATCTGGACCCGGTGTACAAAGCTGGTTGCAGTAAGTGTT
>JAYJMB010009222.1:0-50622 GCA_036873735.1 Pouteria campechiana
AGCATATCTAAAGTATTTTTGACATCTAAACTTTTGCAAATGCCTTAATTTACTTTAGTAGAATGATTCAGCTCATCTAAAGCACCTCTGAAATTAGTTTGAAGCTTGTGTTTGATGCCAAATAGTTCCATTAGATGTAGTTTGGCCCCTAACGCTTGGATCTCACATCTCAAACACTTCTGAAGTTATTTCAGACTTAGTTTATGAGACTAAAACCTTCATTGTTTAAACCTTTTAGACTTCTTCATATACTAACTTTATTCCTCATGATTTCAGATGTGTCCTAGTACATCTAAAATCCTCTTCTAAGTTCAGGGTTACTAATCCTTTGAGCATTCACTAGTTTCTTCCTTTAATGACTGATTGTGGTGGATCTTGTTTCTAATATTGTCTTAACACGCTATCCACACATCTGAAGTTACTTTCCTTAATCTATTTCATAAGTTTATCACTACACACTTGGGAATGTAACTGTTAGTAGCTTAACCATTCACTCACATGTTTGCTCATCATCAAAACTCAGCTGGTGAATCTCATTCATCATCAAAATAAAGTTAATCAAAAGGGTTACATTCTCCCCCTTTTTGATGATGACAAAATATTTAAGTGATATACCTTTCAGAACATAAATATATGAGAACTAAGGAAATGAAATTTCTGCTTAAAACTAGATAGCTCCGACTACTTCTACTAATTGTGTCTACTAGTTCTCCCCTTTACTAAGTGCACTAGTTCTAATTAATGTAGCTACTATTATTTCTCCCCCTTTTGTCATAATAAAAAAGGTTCATAAGGGAAAAGAAAAATAGTGACACACTTATAAAAGAAAGAGATATATAAAAAATTTCTATTTCATTGAATATAAAATGAAACATACAAGACATAATGTGTACATTCAAAGCAAAATGAAATATACATGTTGAGTACATAGAGAGAAACAACAAAAAATTGTGCAATAGGTTATGGGTGTTTCAATGGAGGCTTGGGTTGGAGGGGTGGTTGTTTGGGAGGTTGGAGTGGGAGGCTAGGGTTTGGGTGTTCTGAGTTTCCCAGACACACCTGTTTTGGTTCTAAAGGGAATAGGAGGGGTTTGGCCAATGAGGATGGCAGTGGGTGGTTCTATGGCTGGAATGAGTTGAATTCTTGCCCTAATGGTAGGATCAACCAACTCAAGGAAGTATATGGGTTCATTATTTATAAGGGCTTGGGTATTGGCAATCATCCTATCAAGGTATTCTTCATGGCGTAGGATGATGGGTGTAGGTGTAACACCCATGATGTTGAAAATGGGGGTTAAATTTTTTTTACTTATAGTGATGGTGTTAGTTGGAGAAAACTTTAAACATGAAGTATGGTGATGATGTGAAATAAGGAAAATTCTTTTGAGCTAAAGCAAATATATATGCATAGCATTGGAAGCAAGAGAAATGGTGAAGAACGTTGTTATAAATTTTAAGGTGTATGAGAGTGAATACATGAAATGGTTAAGTGGTAAAGGGAATTATCATGAGTACAAGGTGACCATATGACATTACTTCCATTTATTTGAGAGAATTTATTGTGAATTTTAATGCATTTTAATGTGTTTATAAAAAAGAATGATTGATGTACATATTGAATATGATTATGTGGGGAAAATTATGGTGAAAAATAGAAGAAAATGGAAGAGAATGTAGTGGAATAAAAACCCAAGAAATGGAGGAGGTGCAGTAGGGCTAGCACCATGACGCTAGATTGGAGGCCGTGGTGCCGAAACGTGAAAAAGGGGCATCTTAGTGAGCAGCAGAAACTGGCACTATCGGTGCGAGTAAAGTCGGTGGCCCAACCTTTTAACCTAGTTTTCTAATTTTTTTCATTTCTATCTTTTCCTTTTGCTTCCCCATGCCTTAAAATCTTGCCCTAACCTTTTATGACCTCATTTATTGCCAATATTAGATAGGAAACAAGTGGATTTAGAAGAGTAATCCCCTCATCATCCCTTCTAGCCTAAGTTTTCTAGCTTGGATGGTGGAAAATGGCAAAAATTCAAGTTTGTTGCAGTTTGTCGAATCTAAGAAGTGCTTTAAAAATGGGTTCATGCTTTGAAATGGAGGTCATGTTTGAGATTGAAGGCAAGTTTTTTTGTTTTAAGCAAATTGATGATTCATGCCTATTATGGTTTTGTAAATAGTGATTTTTGGGGAAATGGTAGAATTGTTGTACTAATCATGGGGGGAACATGATTAATTCATGGATTATAATGGTTTAGGACTTTTTTAAGGGTGAAAATGCTAATTTTGGGTCATTCCATAACTAGAGACTACAAAGGGCCTTTGTGTATGAAGTGTTTAAATAGCTGAATCATGGAATTAAGGCCTTAATTGATTTTTTTACGGTTCATGTTAATCATATTGTATACAAGATACATGTTGTAGGAAGTGAGGGTTTCTTGAAACAACTTACTGAGAAATTATGATTTAAGTTAGTCCCTACGACATGTTTGAGGAAATGCTTCCATGAAGGAAATGATGTAATAGATGAATCCATAGTAGCCTAATTTTAGCCATGAAAGAGATATTAAAATAATGTATGTAATGTATGAAATATATAATTAGGGAATTATTAAAGAGAATGAAAGATAGTCTTATGACTAATATTAAAGTGCAACTATGTACTTGAAAGGTATATGAACATTTCAAAGGACCAATGATAGTCTCTAGAATTTGTAATTCATTGGTTTGATATGCATTAGTGAAAATTGTCTTGTAAGTGAATGAAATTGTTGTATGTGTAGGACCATTGAGTTAAATGAGAAGGTAGGGAGCTTAAGAAGTTATAAGATACTTCATCAGTAAATAAGTAGGCTTCTTTTTTGTTTGAATGGACGCATGGATGGGAATAGTGAATATCCTATGTTTTGAATTCGGGCATGTATGAATGATTGGGGATGGTGGATAACCTATATTGTTCTAAAAGTTGATGTTTATTAGATTTTATGAATACATGAAAGTTGGGGATAATGAGTATCTCTTGGATTACAATGATGAGTGTATCTTTTGTGACATGAACGTGGGATTACTTGGGATAGAAAGTATCTCATGTATGAATGTCTAGTTGTGAGGGATAAAGAATATCCCGTTATTGTATGTAAGTTGATAATTAAGCCAAGATGTGAATATGTGGTTGGATAAGGATAGCAAATGTCCCCTTATGTAGCATTAATTGATGTTATTATATTTTGTGAATGTGTGTTGATGAATTAGTGGGGATTTTGAGCATCCCAGAGTTCTATATATGATAATTGATTGAATATGTATATCAATGGAATGGCAAGCATTCTTTGATGGTGTATATGTTATAATATTGGTATGATATGTTCATGCCTCTATAACATATTTATGATATATGTGTTGGCCAGGGAATGAGGGCTTGAGCCTCATGGTATGATTGTATTGGTATGAATTTATGTATGTTTTGTTTTATACTCAGAATGAGTTGTGTGCATTGTATTCATGGTTGTGGTTCACGAATACCATGACAGAATGAGTGTTATATTTATATTCAAGTGTGGTGTGAATTATGTTGTAATTGAATTAATTATTTTTTACTAACTTGCTTACATACTAAGTCTGCCTTCTTATGTTTTTTAGTTAACAGGTCAAGTAAAGAATCTCAACTGTGGGTTGAGACGAGTGAGCAAGAAGTGAAGATATTTTTTTTATGGCCTAATGAATCAGAATGGTAACCCTATAGAATATTGTATGATTATATTTGAAAGAATCATAATGATGTATATTAAAATGTATTGGCATATTATAGTAATTTAATTATGAAATTGTGAATGGATCAATATGATTCAAGTGATGTATTTTACCATCGATCTGGGCATTTGTGGGTATGGGTGTGGGTGTGATATTTTTGGTTAGTATTATTGTTTTATAATTATTAAAATGTTAATTTTATATTATTATTTAAAATATAAATTTATATAATTAATGATTGGACAAGTTTGGATCCTACTATTTTAGGGTAAACTCTACCAAATTTTAAGCAGCATATTTCCTATAAAATGGGGAAATTACAGGGTAATGATAATATGGGTAGGCCCCTGAGCTGGGTGTGACAGTAGGCTCAGGAGGTGGCTTGGGTTTGACTTGAGATCTGGGTGCTGGCTTTCATTTTTGGGCAGGTTTGGGTTTATGGGCAAGTTTTGGCTTAGGTGTTGGTGTGTGTTTGGGTGTTAATTACAGTTTAGATGAGGACGTAGGCTTGGGTAAAGGTCTAGGCTTAGGAGTAGATTTGGTAGGAGTGGTGGATGGGACATTTGTTGGGTCAAGGATAATCCTAAGTTTCTCTTTATAATTAGGGTTGCCTAATTCTAGAAATGGTAAAGGTAGGCCCTGCATGAGGGCATCTAGGTGGATTTTTCATCTCTCTAAATACACATCTTCTAGGAGAGAGAAAAAATTGGGATCCAATGCATTAGTGGCAGTTTGATACTTCTTTAATGGTGCGATTTTAATGGAGATGTATTTGGGTTTAGGAGGAGGCTGGGAATCTAATGAAGGTTGTGGGGATAGGTTGGGATGAAGTAAGTTGGGTCGGGGATCAGGATTCATCTAGGTATAGTGGGAAGAAGTCATCTATGTCAGGTAGAGGTTTGGGTTTGTAGTTTCTAGGTGTGTGGAGATGATCCTTAAGGATAATAATATTAGCTATAAAATTGGGGTCCTCAAAGTTAGGAAATGGGAGGTCTTGGGTAGTGAAAGGTTTGTTTTAGGATTTTAGAATGCAGGCTATGTAGGAATTTATCTCCTTTCGAGTGTTAAACTCTTGGGAGGTCATTTTTGTCCTTTTAGTAGGCTTTCTAGGCTGGAGGAGTTGGTTTTGGGATTGTAGAAGGCTGAATGGTAGGTGTTTGGACTGGGGCTATTGGAGTGGGTGAGGTGACAGATAGGTTTGGAAAGTTTAGGTTTGGGAGGTTGAGGTGATAGTTTAGGCTATTTATGTTGTGGAGAAGGTTTGGGCAGTCTAGGTTATGGAGGAGGTGAGGGTTGTTTAGGTTGTGGTGAGGGTGAGGTCACTTCTGATTCAAAGTCAAAGGATTCAGAATCAGATGAGGTTGAGGTGGAGAAGGTTAGAAAGGTTAGTTGGTCAACAGGTGGTTGTGGTGAAGGCTATGAAGATGGGGGTTAGTATGGGATATTGGCTAGAGTTTGGGTTTGACTTGGTTGAGATGTTGAAAAGTCTAATGAGGGTGGTAGAGAGATATGTGTGGATCTAATGGGTGAAGGTGCTCTTTGGTGATTGGTTGGAAAGGATTGGGTTGAGGAACCTGTTTAAAAGAATAAGGAATAAATCACGTAGCATAATTACATAGGTATTTTTGTAGAGTTTTGGCCCACAATATAGTACCTATTCCTCTCTCTAAGATAGCCTTACTTGCTGCACTTAGGTTCCACTAATCGCCTATTTGTTTTACAAGCTTACCAACAAACTTTCTACATATTAGTTTCCAAGCTCACCAACAATAAAGAATGTTGTATAATAAAAATGCCTCTTATATAGGCTGATTTATATAGAATTAAAGTGTAGCAGATGTAAATGTATTGCAAAAAATACAAAGTATATCAGACCCACTTAAGCTATTGCAGAGATTAAGTTTTAAATCCAAATTGCATTTTTACGCTATGGAGTTGGAAGAAAATCTTTAATGTCTTAGTAAATGCTCTTTCATTTCTTTCAGAACATTTCTCTTGCTTACTAACTTAACATATTGGAATCACCTCTCTTTACTCCTTTTATAGTAAGATTCAAAATCTTTCTATTGGAGAAGATAACATTCATTAAATGCAAGAGAATCGACTGGATTTTCTGCTTGTTGAAGTGCTCTCATGGGATCTTCAGTCTGAATACATTTGGTAGTGTCTAAAATGAACAACTATGTCCAGAGTTCAGATTTAAAATTGACTTGAATTGTTCATCTTGCAATAGACTTCTTTTTAGCTATGTTCTAAAGTGAATCATCGTGTCCAAAGTTAAGATTTTGAGCTTAGAAAAAACATGAATTGCCTCGACCACACGACTGAATTCTAGTGATATCCGAGAGTGAGTTAGCAATGTCTAAATTTAGAATTTCAGACTTGGAGTTCTAGCATCTTGGCTTCTCTCTTCAACAAATTCCAAACTTGGTTCTCCTATGTTCGGATACAAGTTCTGTAGCATCTGAGCTTGGTTCTACTATGTCCGAACTTGATTCTACTATGTCTAAACTTAGCTCTCCTATGTCCAAACTTGATTCAGCTATGTCCAAACTTGGCTTTAAACTTCAAGAGTCTTGGCTTCTTGTTCATCATTGTCCAAACATGCTTCTAGGCCTGAATTGCTCACACTATATCCGAACTTGCTTCTATAGTATCCAAACTTGCTTAAGCTTGGAACTTAGTTCTTTTCTACTTTTTGAAGTCTTATTTCTATCTAGGCTTGGGCATCTGTTCAATTTTTTTGGCAATGCTTGAGACATTTTATGAAAATGTTTTAAATGTCGATCTTCAAAGTTTCAGTGTCATTATTTCTCTTTTCTTCATTTACATCTTGTTCCTTATAAATCTATGGAACTTGTCTCTGATACAATCTTATATACGCTATCCACTTATGTTATTTTACTTGACATATAATTCATTACTGCACACTTGGGAAATATTTATTAGTAGCTTAAATGTTTACTCACATGCTTTTGCTCATCATCAAAATGTGGTTGGTTAAACATATTCATTATCAAAATCAATCTAAGTAAAAGAGGTTTGGTTCAACAATCTCCTCCTTTTTGATGATGACAAAACATTTGAGTAACATACCTTTTAAGAAAGATAAATCATGTATTCCTCAAAAGAAATAAGATAAAACATGGGAACTAAACAAAGATATGTTCATTCATAACAACACATATGTAGCTCCCCCTAATGAAGTGCATCTTTAATAAGTTTTTCTAATCTCCCCCTGAATGAGTGCACTAGATTCTAACATGTTTTATTAAACATAGAACTTTCTTCCCCTTTTATTTAGATATATTTCAGTAAACATATAACTTCTCCCCCCTTTGTCATTATCAAAAAGGCATAAAGGAAGAAAGTACATGCAAAACAAAATGTGCATTCAAACAATACTTAGAATGAACACAAAAAGGATATTTCATTTCATTTTAGTACAAATAGAGTTACAAGAAGAGGTACACTTAGATTCATTTTAGTACAAATAGAGTGCAAATCTAATAGTGAAAGGTGCAATAATGATGAGATGGATGGAAGAAAAGGTGGGGTAGGGAGATTGAGGTGTAGCCCGATTATGATTCGTTGAAAATTTTGAAATCAAGCATAAGCATGCATCCATTACTTTTGGAAAGTCATATCGAAGAACCAAAGTTTTGGATAGAGAGAAACGGGTTGCTGCTAGTGTTGCTTCTCCCTCTTAGTCTTTGGCCTCTAAAGATGGTAACGTTGAAAGTAGGGCCTTTGGACTCGCATGAAGATGGTTCTGGTAATCTCCAAAGAATATAATCTCTTATAGATGTCCATTTAATCCTGTTTTATTCTTCTTTAGAGACATCATGAACTTCATCAAGTTTATCAGAAGAACTATCTCCAATCCAAAACATCTTAATAACTTCTTTTTTTGTTTTTCTTCCCTTTGATGAATTAACTTCTGCATATTTTTTGTTAATACTTTTTCTCTCTCTGTTTTTTGAGCTTGCATATCACTGACTTGCTTTTCTTTCTGTTCTACTCTTGCCATGATAGTGAATGAATGGGGATGAATTAAATAGACATGGCTATGAACAATATGGCAGTTTCTAGAGAATATTTACGAGGTTCTAGCATATTCTCAAGGGGATTTGGAGAGAATGTTTACTAAATATTATTAAGAGATAAGCATTTCAATGAAGAATATTTAATTCTAGTCAAAAATGAGACTTTGCCTCATAAATAAAGGTTTAGGCACTTTGGGAAGATAAGCAATAGGACTTAGTATTTTGGACAAAGAAAAGATTTTGGCTCAATCCGGAATTATAATTTTGGACATAGATGGCTGTGCCTATGATAAGAACATAAAATATCATATTTTTTTACTTTGATAACTAGTATTTTATAGCTAATTGGTTCCTAAATGTACTCATCATTCTTATATTTTGATTTAAGAGGCAAATGGAGTTGTTAATTGCCAAAAGAAGATAATTAGATGATTTTGGATAGCTTCGGCATCACTTAGTAATCTGGGCATTACCTCAAGGCCACTTTTTGTATATATTGGGGACTAATTAAGAAAAAGTGTCAAACATATAAGTTGTATAACTTTAATTTATCCATATAAAAAATCAAGAATCATAGTATTTGGAAATCACATGTGGAAGTTATTGCTAAAATACTACAACTCTCTTAGACTTCAAACTCACCAAATATGACATTAAGTGTCACTTGTAGCCTATTTTTATAATAGATAGAGACTTATTTTGAAAATCTAATCAACATAAAAGTTATATATCATAAAGTTATATTTCTAAATCACCATGAATCATGTAATTATAATATTGTATGAGAAAGATATGGCCAAAAGAGTAACCACTTCTCCTGAACATTGCAGACAGCAGGTTTGGCGTTGTGACGCTAGTGCGATTCCTAAGTGTGAAAACTTGATATTTTTTGTATTTTGTGTATTTTATACACAAGACCACTTGTAAAATCCATATGAAGGAGAAAATAACCCTAGTTAGGGCTATCTAAGTAGGAAAAAATGTAGAAAAGACAACTTTTTGTGTAGAAATTCATCTGTCTTTTCTTTTCTCTTCTTTATTCTCTGTTTTTGTGTTTTCATGACCCTGTGTGGCTAAAATTTTATCCTTAGTTAAAGGAGACAGAAGCATCAAAATTAGTATATTGTGAGATCTAATTTATTTTTATTATTTAATTTATGCTTTGAGTATTGAATGTTCTTCTATGTTTATGATTATGATTGTTGCGTGTAATTGCTAGGAAGGCCAACTAGTTTATTATTCATTGCAATCTATTACTAAATTAGATATCAAATTCATAATTCTTTAATCTTTATAATTTATGAAGCAACTAAGATTTAATAATTTGTTATTGATAGTAGTTATTAAATCTTAGGAGGAATATTTGACTAAATTAAACATAATCGCTGGTGCTTGTGTTTTTTAGCTTCACCAATCTCTACAAATCTTAAAGCTGCTTTTATATAACCTTTAGTGCTTTTGGGTTATTTAGGAGTTTGGGTTAATTAGAATGCTGATTTTTAATTAACTATATCGAAGGAGAGATAGGAAAAATAGTTCCAATGGTGAATATTCAAAGTGTAAATTGATTTATATTTGCATCAATGATCAGCTATGAGATTCTGATGGTGTATGTTGACATGGACCAAGGTTTGTTTCTTTCATTGATCTCTTTTGCAATGTTATTTTTATTACACTCAAAACCCCCCATTCTTATTTATATAGCATAAAACTAGGCTATATACTCTCCATGGGATCGACCCTTACACTACTATAAGTAATTTTTCTTTGAGTATAGGTTTTAAATTTGGTTGCCTATGACAGTATACTAGTCTGGAAATAGAATTTCAGAGAGAAGTTGGATATTATGAAATGAAGTCTCGTAATATCTGAAATTTTTTTCTAATAGCTATGTCTAAAATAGCCTAAGTTGCACATTCATAGAACAAAATACACATGTGGTATATGAATTATAAAATAAAAAGATAATGCATTCAAATCATACAAACACTTTCATAATGTGATGATCAAGAAAATAAGCATTACACACATGTATCTATCACTCCTAACACTCTGCTAATCATATAAAATTTTTCCTCTAAGAAATATTTCCCAAGTTCAAGGGTAGCCAACATTTAAAAGAAAATTTATGTTGCCACACAGCATAGTGATGAATTCCTATACAAATATTGGGAGTATTTCAAGAAATTATGTGCATATTGCTCCTATCATTAGATTAGTGAGCAGCTACTCATCCAGTATTTCTATCAGGGCCTTCTTCCCATTAAAATGAGCATGATTGATGCCTCTAGTGGAGAAGCTTTGATAGATAAAACTCCTAAAGCTGCAAGAAACTTGATTGTAAACATGGCAACCAACTCACAACAATTTGGCAATAGGCTTGACTCTCTATCTAAGCATGTTAATGAGGTAAGTATTTCCTCCCTTGAATAATAGATTGTAGGTTTAACTTCTCTTGTTCATCAAATGACTATAGAAAATAGGCAAATGACAAAAGCTTGTGGAATTTGTTCGGTGGTAGGGCATCCAATTGATATGTGCCCAACTCTTGAAGAGGAGCCCTTTGAGCAAGTAAATGCAATGGGTAGTTTTTTTTGACAACCATAAAAGAAGTATGATCCCTATTTAAATACATACAACTCAGGATGGAGGGATCATCCTAATTTCAGCTATGGAAATCCACTAATAAATCAGCCTATGACTCAAAACTACCCAAGTTTCCAACAGTAAAAGTAGTCATACTATCCTCCACAACAACCATAGGGACAAACTTCTAACTTTAGGATGTTGTTAGAAGATATTATTAAGTCTCTTGCCACTAATACTTTACAATTTCAATAGGAAACAATGGCTAGCATTCAAAGTTTGGAGAACCAGGTAAGTCAGATGGCAACCACAATCAATTGAGTAGAGGTACAAAGTTTGGGGAACTTGCCCTCTCAAACGGTGGCGAACCCAAGAGAAAATGTGAGTGCAATCATTTTGAGATATGACAAAGAGGATTAGATTACAGTGAAAGTAACTCCTACACCAATGGAGCAAGCAAAAGAGAAAAGCCTTGTTGTAAACAAGAACATTCCCAATGATAATGAAGTAACTCAACGTAAGTTTCCACCTCTTTCTGAATATAAACCAGTATCACCTTTTCCTTAGGCTTTCGCAGAATCTTAAAAAATTGAGCACTATAAAGATCTATTCAAAACTTTTTGTAAATGCAAAGTAAATATCCCACTTTTTAGTACCATTAAACAAGTACTTCATTAAGGTAAATTCCTAAAAGAATTTTATACAATAAAGAGAAAACAGAAATTTAAGGGATGTGAAAAGGTGAGAGTAGGGGTGAATGTTTTTGTAACAATTCAAAGAAAACTTCCTGCAAAGTACAAAAATCAAAGTATGTTAACTATCCCTTGTATGATAGTGTAACGCTTGAGGCATTAAAATACAGGGAAGTGTTGTGAAGTAGCACTAATTTGAATTTTTGAAGTCTGTATGCCTAGAGGTGATGACAAATTATCATGTCTTAGCAAACTGAGGGTATGTAATTATGCATCTAAACATGATTATAGGATGTTAGAGTATTATTTAAGTGATTTTAAAATGTTTACATGTCATCGTTAAAAAGGGAGTGAGTCTAAGAGAAATGACATAAGAAAAGAGGGGAGAAAATTCATAAAAACATGGGGCAGTAGGGCTGGCCCCGTGGCGCCAGATTAGAGATCGTAGCATTGGAACACAAAAGAGGCAGCGGGCAATGTCCAATGAAATGGGCGCCGCGATGCCCAAATTCGGTGTCACAGCTCCGGCTGATGAGCAATGTTGATGGGCTGACTTTTTTAGGCCATTCCTATTCTATTTCTTCATAACCCATTCCATTTTCTTTTTCCCATGCCCAAACCCTTGCCCTAGCCCCTTTATGCCTCTATTTCTTGCTTAATTAGCTAGAAAACTATTTGTTCCATATATGATGAATAGCTCAAGAGGGGAGGAATGAATTGAGCATATATAAATTATGGCCAAATAAAACTTGATAAGCTAAGAGGAAGTAGTGATGCAGTACATATGCAATTTGCACGTTTGATTAGATGACTGATTCATGTCCAAGTTCAACTTCTCTTAGCTACTCCTTTGATAAATAACTTATAGTGTGTTTGTGTGTGTGTGATGATGTGAATGATAACATTATGCTTAATGAAGAAATGAAGAGTATAAAACAAATACACAAGCAACTATTGAAAATAGTGGAGTGCATGAAGCATAAAGCAAGCAAGCAAACACACACGCAGATAATATAATTTTATAGTGGTTTGGGAACCCCTTCCCTACTTCCACTCTTTCAAGAGCACTAACTCATTATGCATTGGGTTCCACTATATCTCGTACAATGAAAACACACTAGTGTCCCTGATACTCTTCTAGATTCCAGCTTTAGGGGGCGTAAACAAGTGTCCCTGACACTTCTTCTAGATTCCAACTCTAGAGGGCCTAAGCAAGTGTCCCTGACACTCTTTTGGTTTTACAAGTTCACTAGGAAACTCACTAGTTTCGAAGATCACCAGCAAACTTGGTAGTTTTCCCAAGCTCACTACCAACTTATTACAACATGGTTTTCACGAGCTCACCACTAACTCACATAGCTATTTTGACAGCACACATTTTGCAAATTACAAGGTAGGCTATTTGGCTCATGTAACTTATAACAAAGAAGGCCTTAATCATATTCATGCATGTATATATCAATTTGATCTCAAAGAGAATCAAGGCAAATTCTAGCAAAAAAAATCCATGGAAGAATATCTCTCATGAAAAAATGAAACTGATGTGGATGTGTTTGTCTAAAGGCTTAAAATCTTGTTAGCTTTTGTCTATAAAATTTAGTCATCACCATTCTCAAGAAAAATAATTAAACTAAACAATTACAAATTGAAAGATTATTTAATCAATCATGTTATAAATATTTCAAGCTTAGTTGAATCTTGCTCATGATATCCTCAACATCAAATCATAGGGGACCACCAAAACAAAGGGTAAAACTAACTCTTTCTCTCAATTTTTTAAATAAAAGTAAAAAAAAAATACAAAAACATAGCCTAAGCCTAAATCCCCTCCCCTATACTTAAAACTTACATTGTCCCCAATGTAAGGTGAAATGCAAAGAAGAGACAAAAACAACCAAAATAAGAATGTAAAAATAAGAAGTAAGTAAGTAAAAGAAACACAAACTCCCCTTGGGTTGCCTCCCAAGCAGTGCTTTTGTTTATAGTCATTAGCTTGACTTAATGCTTCCTCCTTCAATCAATATAAAATAGTTTCTCAAGATCTAATTCCACCACATTCTCAGTTTGTAGTCCTTCATAGAAAGGTTTAAGTCTATGATCGTTCACTTTGAAAACTTTGGAAGTCACCAAATTTTGAATTTCAACTATACCATAAGGAAAAATATTAGTAACAATAAAAGGTCCATTCCAACAATAACGTAACATACCTAGAAATAAACAAAGCAGTGAATTGTATAGAAGGAATTTTTGACCAACTTTAAACTCTTTCCTAGAGATCATCTTGTCATGAAAAGCCTTCATCTTTTCCCTGTAAATCCTTGCACTCTCATAAGCATCATTGCGAATTTCCTCTAACTCTTGTAGTTGCAACTTCTTGTGCTCCCCACTTCCATCCATATTCATGTTTAAACTTTTAATAGCCTAATAACCCTTGTATTCTAATTCAATAGGAAGGTGGCATGGTTTCCCAAACACCAACCGATAAGGTGACATGCTAATGGGTGTCTTATATGTTGTCCTGTGTGCCCATACGGAATCATCCAAACACAAACTCCAATCTTTTCTATTTGGATTAACTGTCTTTTCAAGGATGGACTTGATCTCTCGATTTGATACTTTAGCTTATCCATTGGTTTATGGATGATAAGCAGTTGACACCCTATGGATCACGTGATACTTTCTTAATAAAGCTTCAATAGTATGGTTGCAAAAGTGAGTGCCTCAATCACTTATTAGAGCTCTTTGAATTCCAAACCTGGAGAATATGTTATACTTGATAAAATTTATAACAACTTTGGAATCATTAGTCTTGATGGATTTAGCTTCCACCCATTTTGCGACATAATTAACAATAAGTAAGATATAAACATAACTGAAAGATGCAAGGAACGATCACATGAAATCAATAACCCAAACATCAAAATTTCACAAAATAGCATGGGGTTTTGTGGCATCTCATTCTTTTGGGATATATTTCCTGTCTTTTGACATTGATCACACAACTTACATAAACAATATGAGTCTCAAAATAAATTTGGCCAATAAAATCCACACTTTAACACTTTTCTCATTGTCCTCTTTGCTCCAAAGTCACCTCTAGAAGTATAAGAATGACAAAAGGTGAGTATAGAATTAAATTCATTCTCAGGGACGCACCTTCTAATCACTTGATCTGCACAATGCTTCTATAAGTATGAGTCATTCAACAAATAATATTTTGCATCGCTCTTGATCTTATCTCTTTGATTCTTAGACAAAACAAGAGGTAAAGTATTAGTAACCAAATAATTTACCATATTCACATACCAAGGTAGTGTCTCACTTGTAGAGAATAATTGCTCATTAGGAAATATTTCTTGTAGATGGAGTTCATCCTCCACATGAACTAAACGACTCAAATGATCTGCAACATGATTTTCTGTCCCTCTTTTGTCTTTGATCTCCAAGTCAAATTCATTCAAGAGAAATATCCACCTTATTTGCCTAGGTTTTGCTTCCTTCTTCATCATTAGATAATGAAGAGCTACATGATTAAAATAAATGACTTTGGTACCAAGTAAATAAGATCAAATTTTTCTAAAGTAAAGACAACAGCTAGAAGTTCTTTGTCAGTAGTAGAATAATTTCTTCAAGCATCATTCAAAGTCCTTAAAGCATAATAAATGGCATGAGATGCTTTCCCAATTCTCTAACCCAAAATAGTGCCTATTCCGTAATCACTTGCATCACACATTATCTCAAAAGGGACATTCCAATCAAAGGGTTGAATAACTAGGGTTGAAGTTAACTATTCATTTAGCTTGTCAAATGCCTTTTTACATGTCTCATCAAATTCAAAAGTCACATCCTTTTGCAGCATCTTGCATAAAGGTAACGCTATTTTGGAGAAATCCTTGATAAATCTTTGATAAAAGCTTGCATATACAAGAAAAGAATGAACTTCTCACACATTAGTGGGATAAGGTAAAGATTGAATAATATTAACTTTAGCTTTATCTACCTTAATTCCCCCTAATGAAACAACATGACCCAAAACTATACTATGTTCAACCATGAAATGACATTTTTCAAAATTTACCACAACGTTAGTTTCTATGCATCTTTAAAGAAAAAGTGTAAGGTTATGCAAGCAATAATCGAAGGAGTCTACATAAACTATGAAATCATCCATAAAGACTTCTATAATTTGCTCAATATAATATGAAAAAATGCCAACCATACACCTTTAGAAAGTGGCTAGGGTGTTGCAAGGCCAAAGGGTATTCCGCAATATACAAAAGTCCCAAATGGGCATGTGAAAATTATCTTCTCTTTATCTTTTGGAGTAATTGCAATATGGAAATAACCTAAATAACCATCAAGGAAATAATAGTAAGAATGTCTAGCTAACCTTTCAAGCATTTGATCAATAAGAAACAAAGGGAAGTGGTCATTATGAGCTACTGCATTCAATTTTCTATAATATATATAAACTTGCCACCCATTCTGAACACGAGTAGGAACCAACTCATTATTCTGATTTTTCACAACAGTTATTCTAGTCTTTTTAGAAATCACTTGAACTGGGCTAACCCAACTGCTATCCAAAATAAGATAAATCATTCCAACTTCAAGAAGTTTGAGGATTTCCTTTTTTACTACATCCATTATGAGTGGGTTCAATCTCCTTTGTGGTTGACGAGAACATTTTGCTCTCTCTTCAAGTAAGATTTGATGCAAGCATGTAGACAAGCTAATTCTTTTAATATCTACAATCATGCACCCAATAGGCATCTTATGCTTCTTTAGAACCTGAATAAGCCTTTCTTCTTGTAGTGCATTGAATCTACTCAAGATGATCATAGGTAAAGTTCCTTTATCTCCAAGGAACATAGTTGATATGACTAGGAAGAGGCTTCAAATATGGAATGGATGCCTGCAAAAAGGATAGTAAAAGGTTTTTGTTAGAAACTGGTAACACAATGTGAGGATTATTACCTAATTTTGGTAACTTTGGAAATTCATCCAATGCTACAATAATTTTCTACAAATTAGTACCCAAAGGTAACACCCCATTCTCTTTCTCAAGATGTTTACTAATGACAACCTTCAATTGATCTTTTCCATCAAGTTTAAAAACTTCCTGTGCATAAGAATTAATCATGTCAATAAAATAGATAGGATTATCATCATCAAGATATTTTATGACATCATAAATGTTAAACTTAACAATTTCACCATCAAATTTCATGGTTAGTGTGCCACTATGAACATCTATCTTGGTCTTGGAAATGGTCTTCTATAACACCTATGGTGTTGAAATTTGGGGAAATTTTTTTCGCATCTCAGTAAAGTGAGGAATTGAAGTGATACACATTATTTTAGAAAGTGCTATGGAAGACTGAATGGAGTGACATGAACCCAAGTAATGATTTTGAGTATGACTTGAATGACCACTGTAGGATGATTATTATGTATAATGTGATGTTTATGAGATATTGAATTGAAATTTTGAGATAATTTTAGAATTTTGAACTATTAAATTGAAACTTATGTGAAAATAACTCAATAGGTGAATTTGAGCAAAAGCATATATTTGAGCTATACAAATGATCTAAACTAGTCATCATATGTATTACAATGTGTGTGAAAAATCAGTTTGAGTTTTCAATGCATTTTGGAATGTAAATGTCCTATGGACTCACTTATAGCAAAAAATTCAGTTAAAAATAATTGAATAGGTGATTTTGATAATTGAACTCAAATGAGGTATTAAATGATATGAAGATAATTCATTTCATGTATGTGATGTGTGGAAAAAAGGGGGCTATGGTGATCTTTCATAACTGAAAATGCTGAATTTTAAAAAAATATTATTGTGATTAAATTTTGACATAGATAATGGACTAATTTAAAAAAGTGTTCAACATAGAAGTCGTAGATGATTAAATTATCTATCCAATGGCAAAAAATTCACTTAATTCTGATATTGTACGAGGAAGTTATGACTGATACACCAAAATTGTTCCAAATGACTGAAAAATAATGAGATGAATGAGATGGGTCAACGTTATTAAAATTTTTGACATATTTGGGGGCTGATTTGGGAAAAGTTGTTAACATGAAACTTGTAACCCTTGAACTTATATTTTCAATGCCTTAAAATTCAAGTCATTTGGACATCATATATAAATTTTATGGTCAAATTACTAATATTATTATGGGATGAAATTCCCTCGCCGTGGCAAGATAATTTTCTGCACGCGGCTTCCAGAAAACACATTTTTTGGCACACTACAAGACCTTACCACATCAAGGAATTTCTTTGCCTCAACAAGGCAACTTTTTGTTGTGGTAAGGTTCTAGAATTGCACATTTTGGTCCTCTAACAAAACCTTGACATGGTAAAGCTTTTCTCTGTCATGGCAAGGGTTCGCTAGCACGCTGAAGTACCCAAAAATTTTGACTTTTTAAGATTGAAATGCATTTAGTTTTTCATTTCCCATTCTATTCTTATTCCCTAATGCCTTCTCATGTCTCTAGACCTCACTAAGTCTCTTCAAATGGAAGATGCCAATAAGAGTATGAAGTTTGGATCTTCATCTATGATTGTCAGTCATGCTTAATTCACATTGTAAGTTTGTTTTCCCCATCCAAATTTGAATTTTGGCTGAACTAGGGTTTTATACATTTCTAAAAATTTGAGAAAATGATGAAATTAATGTTGAAATTATGGGGAACCTAATTTATACATGCTTAATGAGGTATTAGGAATGATTTGGCATAAGAAATTATGATTCTTGCCAAGATAGGGTTTCTATGAATAGTAAAAATTAGGGAATTTCATGAATTTTATGAAATTATCATGGGAGAATGGTTTAATGTATTATTTATAATGTTTTGAGGCTTGTTTGGGTTGATTTAGACTAGTGGAATTGAATAATTGATTATACCCTAGTTGAGGATTAAAGAAGGTTTCTTGGTTTGGGCTATGTAAGCCTAAATTAGTTGTATTCGTAGCTTAATTAGATGAATTCCAAGCTGTTTAAGTATGATTCATGTTATATGGTATTGAAATATTGTTAGAAATAAAAGCACTTTGAAAACCCAAATGAATGTAATAGTATTAATGATTTGATATAGTATTAATGGCTATAATTCGCCTTGTGGTTTAGGTTAAGCACTCGTAATTTCTAGAAGTGAGAATTCATTAGATTGAACTAAATTAAGAGTTTCAATTGTAAATTATTAGGATTATTACCCTATATAGGATGATCTGAGAAGGATAAGAAAGCATAAAACTTGAGGAATGGTTTGGAGGCAAAGGCCTAAGGTAAGCAGGCATTTGTTTCCATTGAATGGATGGGGATAATGTATATCCCATCTGTTTGAAATTTGGGCATGTTTGTTGAATGCATAGGGGTTAGCCCATTTGTTTTAATTTAAGTATATATGTTTTGGTTAGGGATGGTGGATATCCCATATTTGATTAAAAATGTTTGGTTTAGTGTGAATGCTAAACATGAGGGATGGAGAAGATCCCTTTATTGTATATTAAATTTGATGATTTGTTCAATGTGAAATAACATGGATTTCTTTATGTGGTATTTATTGATGAGTATATAATTTGTATTAGAAATTTATATGTCATTTTATATTTGTATTTAAAGATTTCAAGTGATGTATAATTATATTAAATTATCCCTAACGTATATTCTAATGGAGTGACATGTCATAATAGTAGAAAAATGTGCATATTATGTATCCTGGAATAATTTAGGTTATTGCCATCATGGTGTGATACAGATTCTAGGCTGTGGGTATGTGGATGATTATCTTTAGAATTATTGTATTAAATTTTATTTGATAAATGTTTGTACAGGTTAAGCCCTAATAATTTAGGGGATATTCTATCCATCTTTCTGTAGATATTAGTCAAGTTCCATAATGGGTCTCAAGTACCCCACCCTAAAAGTGGGTAAATCTAGGTAAAATAATAATGCAAAAAGGTAAGTCATGCCTAAGAAGGCGAGGCATGACAAGATGGTATCAAAGCCTAGGACTTATCTATGTCATAATCATCTGTGGGAGAGCACTAAAAACCATCATGATGGCGATGAGTAATAAAAAGAAGTAAGAAATGACATACTAATAGGAATTTAGAAGAATATTAAGTTAAAGAATTAATATGAAGGCATGAGTAAGAAATGAAGGGCATGTAAATGTAAATTGTGAAGGGAATTGATTATGCATAGTTGATGTAAATAATATATGCATTTGAAGTATATTGCATAAATGCTATTGAGATAAAAGGAAAATGATAGTGCTGTGATAGCACATTTGTAATTTATGGATGATGAAGTATGAAATGATTATAGATATATTATGAGGTGTGGAAAAATTGAAATGATTAATTATACTGGTAACAAATATATATTATGCTCAGAGTAGCGTAGGAAAATGTGGTGGTGCATTTGAGGAATAAAGACTATTGTCTTGCAATGTATTTGAATTATATTAATGAAAATATGAAGTTCTATGAATAGTATTGAAAATTAGATTCAGTTTTGATTTTCTTAAGTGCTTTATGATGAAATTATGGAATTCCTTTGGTCAAAATGGGTATGCTTAAGTATGTTTGAATAACTTTGCTTGTAAGCATGTGATTTGAATAAATTGGCCTATGTGCCATGATTATGTGTTAATTGACATTTAGTTTCATTATAGTTGGATTAAATTATATTGATTGATAATGGGATTAACAAAATTGTGTATTCCTCTATATAGTTGATATTGGATATTGTTATGAGCTTCAACTACTTTGATTAATATATTTTGGCTTTAATTTAGTATGAATGAGAGTTTAGTAATTTGATGTTTGAATTTAGCAGTTGGATTAAGAAATTAAGGCATGTTGGGATTGATGATGTTTCATGAATTATGAGTTCATACTTGAAATTTGAATGTGGATATCGTTTATATCAATGTGGATTTAGATGCTTACCAGGATATTAATTTTACATATTTGGGATAGGTTGTTTGTTATAGTGCAATTGGTATGAAATTGGGTATGGTTAATGGACTGAGGTTTGGATATTGATTAGTTGATTAAGATTTAAAATTGGTTATTTGATTAAGGTTTGAATATTTAACCATTTGACTGAGGCTTGGATGCATGGCTAAGGTACATGTTTGGATTTAGATGCCTCTTAGAACATGATGTATATGTATTTGAGGTTTGGATGCTTACGAGGGTGGCTACTTAGATTATTTGGGATCCCACCCCTAATAGGGCTTCGTTTGTTTGATGCCACCTTAAATGGCGAAGAGGCCTCATTAGCCTATTGTGTGGGACTTCTATGCTTATTTAGTAGGTGTGAATGGAGAACTTATAGTTCATCCTTGGATGGAAAGGACAAAGTCTTACCGTAGATGATATTGATTGTGTTGTCATGGATTTGGTAACATTCATAGCCTGGATTGTGTAGATGGACCGGATCACACCGAAGTTGTAAGGTCATTGAGTCCTTGTGGTTTGTGGCTATGCCCACCTTGGTTCGTGGCTTAGTCCACTTGGATCGTGGCTGTGTCCGCTGTGTTTGTAGCCCCTAAGCAAGGTATTAACTAGCAATCAATGAGGTATAATGAATGTGCAGTGATAGAGAAATGAATGATTCGAATGTGAGTAGAGTAATTGACTATTTGTATTGGATAATTGGTTGATATTAGTGAAGGTAGTATGTTATGTTCTGATTTCCAAATGTTATGTTAGGAATTTTGAGGGTGGTTTGTTAAATTCTATGGATATAGTTGACAATTGTAAAGAACAATATCTTCATGTGTTGTTGAATAATTTTGATTGTGAGTAATACAACTGAATAAATTGTAAATAGGAATAACGTATATTCCATTTGTTTATATGTATGAACTTGAATTGTAAAACATATAAGCAATCATAAGTGAGTTGTTGATGTTATGATTGGGAAGGATGTATCATATATATTTGTATATGGATTGAAATGAGGCTTTTTGAGTACACTGAATTATGTTAATTGACGAATTTAGAAATGGAGTTGTATAGCTCCCCATATAATTGATAGTGAATTGTATTATGAGCTTGCATTGTGTGATTCATTTTTTTTTTGAGGAACTCAACTGATTGGTAAAACTTTGCCTACGTGGATTACTATCACTGTTGTAATTGAATGATTTATTTGGGTAACATGTTGGAATGTTTTTAGCACAACATGAGCTGGTTAACTAAATAACAATGGTCTGGTGATATAATGAATTGTGAATTTTGAACATTGAGTATCATTTGATGGATTCTATAAATATAGTTGCCCATGGATAAGATAACATGACCAGGTATTGTTGAATGTATTAGAATAGGCATTATAAATGATCATATGTGAATCAATACTGAAATCATGTATATAAGTTTACAGGTAAAAAAAAATTATGCCTATATTGATAAGTACTAAACAATTTAAGTCTTAATCACCTCATGTCATTGCTAGTGAAGGCAACTCATTTGAATAAGTAGATCATATGATCAAAAAGGTATAATTTGCATGGTGTATACTACGGATATGAATTTGCAAGGTGTGAAATAACATAAATGCCTTAGATTATAACCTTGAGAAATTTTTTAGAATTAATTGATACTAAAAGTTTTGAGGACGAAACATTTTGTATGGGGGCCAGTCTGTAACACCTATGGTGTTGAAATTTAGGGAAATTTTTTTCGCATTTCAATAAAGTGAGGAATTGAGGTGATAAAAAGTGTTTTATAAAGAAATTACTATGGAAGACTGAATGAAGTGACATGAACCCAAGTAATGATTTTGAGGAAAGTCATGTATATGACTTGAATGATCAATGTAGCATGATTATTATGTATAATGTGATGTGTATGAGATATTGAATCAAAATTTTGAGATAATTTTGGAATTTTGAACTATTAAGTTTAGAGCTATGTGAAAAAAGCTCAATAGGTGAATTTGAGCAAAAGTATGTATTTGAGCTATACAAAAGATCTAAATTAGTCATTACATGTATTGTAATTTATGTGAAATATCAGTTTGAGTTTTAGATGCATTTTGGAATGAAAATGGCTTATGGAGTCACTTATAGCTGAAAATTCAATTAAAAACAACTGAATAGGTAATTTTTGATAATTGAACTTAAATAAGGTAGTGAATGGTATGAAAATAATTCATTTCATATTGTGATGTGTGGAAAAAAGGGGGCTATGGTGATCTTTCATAAGTGTAAATGCTGAATTTGAAAAATGAATTATTGTGATTGAATTTTGACATGGATAATGGACTAATTTGAAAAAGTGTTCAACATAGAAGTTATAAATAATGAAATTATCTATCCAATGGACAAAAATTACTCAAGTCCAATATTATCTGAGGAAGTTATGATTATTACACCAAAACTATTCCAAATGACTAAAAAATAACAAGATGAAAGAGATGAGTCAACTTTATTAAACTTTTTAACATATTTGGGGGTTGATTTAGGAAAGTTTGTTAATATGAAAGTTTTTCCCTTGAAGTTGTCTTTCCAATGCCTTAAAACTCAGGTCATTTGGACACTGTATGTAAAAGTTATGATCATATTACTAACATTGTTCAGAGATGAAATTCCCTTGTCACGGCAAGGCTCTAAAAAAATCAAGTTTTTGGCATCCAGCTAGACCTTGCTAAGGCAAGGCCATTTTCTGTAATGGCAAGCCTCCAAAAAAGATGTTTTTTGGTATACTGCAAGACCTTGCCTCGATAAGGCATTTATTTACTATAGCAAGGCAACTTTCTATTGTGGCAAGGCTTCAAAATTGCACATTTTGGCTATCTAGTAAGACCTTACCACAGCAAGGCTTTTCTCTAGTGAGGCAAGGGTTCACTGGCAAGCCAAAGTACATAAAAAAATTGACTTTTAAGCTTGAAACCCATTCAGTTTTTCATTTTTCATTTTGTTCTTCTCCCTAATGCCATTCTCGTATCCCTAGACCCAGTTTAGCTAAATTCTTTACTTGAGTAGCTAGGGAACATAATAATTTAGATGAGTAATCACTCATGCACCTAGTTTTTGATGTTTTCACAATGAGCAATGGAAGAAGAGCCAATTTTCTTCAAATGGAAGATGCCAATGGGAGCATAGAGCTTAGATCTTCATCTATGGGTGTTAGCCATGCTTAATTCACAGCATAAGTTTGTTTTCCCCATCCGAATTTGAATTTTAGCTGAACTAGAGTTCATAAATTTCTAGAAATTTGGGAGAAATGATGAAATTGATGTTAGAATTATGGGAACCTGATTTATGCATGCTTAATAAGGTATTGGTAATGATTTTGGCAAACAAAAACTATGATTTTTGCAAAAATAGGGTTTCTATGAATAGTAAAAATTGGAAAATTTCATGAATTTTATGAAATTATCATGGAAGAAAGGTTTAATGTATTATTTATAATGTTTTGAGGCTTATTTGGGTTGATTTGGACTAGTGAAATTAAATAATTGATTATACCCTAGTTGAGGATTAAAGAAAGTTTCTAGGTTTGGGCTATGGGAGCCTGAATTAGTTGTATTCACAGATTAATTAAATGAATTGTAAGTTATTTAAGATTGTAAGTTATTTAAGTATGATTTATGTTATATGGTAAGGAATTGTTGTTACAAATAAAAGCACTTTCAAAACCCTAATGAATATAATAGAGCGTTAATGATTTGAGATAGTATTAATGGCTATAATTGACCTTATGGTTAAGGTTAAGTACTCATAATATCTAGAAATGAGAATTCATTAGATTGAAATGAATTTTGAGTTTCATTTGCAAATGATTGGGATTATTGCCCTGTACAAGATGATCTAAGAAGGATGAAAAAGCATAAAACTTGAGGAATAGTTTGGAGTAAGACGCTTAAGGTAAGTAGGCATTTGTTTTCATTGGATGGATAGGGATAATGTATATCCCATTTGTTTGAAATGTAGGCATGTTTGTTAGATGCATGGGGATTAGCCCATTAGGCATGTATGTTTTGGTTGGGGATAGTAGATATCCCATGTTTGATTAAAAATTAATGTTTGGTTTAGTGTGAATGCTTAATATGAGGGATAGAGAAGATACCTTTGTTATATCTTAAATTTGAAGATTTGTTCGATGTGAAATAATATGGTTTTCTTTATGTGGTATTTATTGATGAGTATATATCCATTTTTTGGTTAATTATAATGATGAATATTGATTATTGGATATGAAATGTGTTAATTATAGATTAACTATTGTTTATGACATTTGTCTACTTACTGAGTTGCCCGGACTCAGGCTTCTTGTTTAATTTTTTTAGTTAACCGGCCTGATAAAGATTCCTAACCAAGGTTTGGGATTGGTGAGCCAATATTGAAGACCATATTGTTATAATAAAATAATTTGTATTGAAAATTTATATATCATTTTATATTTGTATTTAATGATCTCAAGTGATGCATAATTATATTAAATGGTCCCTGATGTATATTGTAATGGAGTGGCATGTCATAATAGTAGAAAAATATGCATATTATATATCTTGAATTTAGTTAAGTTATTATCATCATGGTGTGATACAGATTCTGGGCTATGGGTACATGGATGATTATCTTTGGAATTATTATATTAAATTTTATTTGATTAATATTTATACAAGTTAAACCCTAATAATTTAAGGGATATTCTATCCATTTTTTTCTAGAAACTAGTCGAGTTCCACAATGAGACTCGAGCACCCCACCTAAAAGTGGGCAAATCTAGGTAAAAAATAGTGCAAAAAGGTAAGTCGTACCTCACATTTATGAAAAGTCTCATAGCAATCTTTATAGTTTTTAATTTTGTGAGATTCTTCTAAAGCTTGAGGAAAAGGATGTATTGGTTTATATTCAAAAAGAGGTGGAAACTTATTTTGAGTTACTTCATTGCTATTGGGAGTATCCTTGTTTGCAACAATATTTTTCTTCTTTTCTTGCTCCGTTGGTGTAATAGTCACCTTTGCTAGAATGTTAACCTCTTTACCACTTCTCAAAATGATTACACCTGCATTTTCCTTTGGGTTCACCACTATTTGAGATGATAATTTCCCTGAACTTTGAGCCTCTAGCTGATTGATTATGGTTGCCATCTGACTTACCTAGTTCTCCAAACATTGTATGCTAGTTCTCGTTTCCAATTGAAATTGCAAAGTATTAGTGGCGAGAGACTTAAGCAACATTTTCTAAAGAAATACCAGAGTTGTCCCTGTTGTTGTCTAGGTTGGTATGGCTGCTGATATTGCTGGAAACTTGGGCGATTTTGAGTGAGGGGCTGACTTGTGGATTCCCATAGTTGAAATTTGGGTGATCCTTCAATTCTAAGTTGTATGTGTTTGAATAAGGATCATACTTACTTTGTATTTGTCCAAAAAAACCACCCATAATGTTCACTTGCTCAATAGGTTCTTTTTGAAGAGTTGGGCACATATCAGTTGGATACCTTGCCATTGAACAAATTCCACAAGTTTCACTATTTGTATATTACCTATAGCCATTTGATGAACAAGAGAAGTTAGACCTGCAATTTATTATTCAAGGGAGGAAATACTTACCTCATAACAGGCCTTAATGGAGAGTCAAACCTAGTGCCAATTTGTTGCGAATTGGCTACCATGTTTGCAATAACATTTCTTATAACTTCAGGAGTTTTATCCACCAAAGCTCCTCCTTTAGCGGCATCAATCATATTTCTTTCAGTAGGAAGAAGGCCCTTATAGAAATATTGGATGAGTAGTTACTCATTAATCTGATGATGGGGGCAGAATGCACATAATTTCTTGAAATTTTCCTAGTATTCATATAGGGATTCTCTACTATGCTGCCTCACACCACAAATTTTCTTCCAAATGTTGGCCGCCCTTGAAGCTGAAAATTTTTCTCCAAAAATAACCTTTTCATCTCATTCCATGTTTTAATTCTCCCAAATGGTAGATAATAAAGTCAATCCTTAGCCAAATCCTTCAAAGAGAATGAAAAGGCTCTTAATTTAATTTGCTCTTCCATTACTTCTTGTGGGTTTCTTTCTTGTACATTGCACATAAAACTCCTTTAGACGCTTGTCGAGATCTTCACCTTCAAGACCATGAAAAGTGGGCAAGAGATGTATTTGTCTAGATTTTAATTCAAAATTTATTATAGCATCTAAAGTAGGAAATGTTGTGCATAAGGGTATTTGATTCAAATAAGGGGCAGCAAGTTCTTTCAAAGTTTGATTTCCAGTCATGACTTTCTCCTTTGTTGAGTTAGAAATTCTCCAAGTTTCTCTCTTTAACCTATGCAAAGTTCTCTCTATTTCTGGCTCGTACTGCAAATCACTTTGATTAGAAGATCGAGTAACAATCATAAACAATCAGGAAAATCAAATAAATCCTAAAAATAAATAAGGGAAGAAAAATTTAATAATAAACTAAAGATCACTAAATAATTAAAATTAACTAGAATTACTCCTCGATAACGGCGTAAAAAATTAGTGTGCTAACATAGGCAACCAAATGTAAAACCTATACTCCAATTAAATTATCCGTAGTAGTGCGAGTAAAGGTTGATCCCACAAAGAGTATCTAGCATAATTTTATGCTATTTGAAAGAGAATGGGTGGTTTTTGTGTAATAAAAATAGCAGTTGCAAAAGAAATCAATCAAAACAACCTTGGTTTTAGTTAACATCCACTATCAAAATCTCCTAACTGATCATCGATACAAGTATAAATCAATTCGTACTTTGAATATTCACTAATGGAACATAATTTCCTGTCTCTCCTTCACAATTGTTAATTAGAAACACGTGATCCAATCAACCCTAATTACAAAATAACATTAGACACACACTAGAGGTTTAATCTAATAGCAGCTTTAAGATTTGTAGAAATTTGTGAAGCTAAATAACATAACCACATGCAGTTGCATTTTATTTAGTCAAATATTCCTTCTAAGATTTAATAATCTCTGACATAGTAAATTATTAAACCTTAGTTACCTCACAGATAAGAGTGATCAAATAATTATGGATTTCATATCTAATTTAGCAATAGATTTCAATGAGTAATAAACTAGTAGGCCTCCTAGCAATTAAACACAACAATCATGAAAATAAGCATAAAAGAATATTCAATCTTCAATGCATAAATTGAATAATAAAAATAAATTAAATCTCATAGTATGTTGATTCTTAGGCTTCTATCTCTTTAAACCAAGGATAAAAGTTTAGCCATGCAGGGCCATAAAAACACCAAAGAAAGAAAAGACAAGAGAGATGAATTCCATACACCCTAAAGAAAACCTCAAAGGTACCCCTTTTCTCCCCTTCAAAACTCTCAAAAATAATAGTAAAAAAAGTCCTCAAAACCCTAACCTTTTGGCTTAAAAACCCTACAAATACGTAATGTGGAAAATCCATGAAATTAATGGACCTCCATTGGCATTGGTGGCACCACCTCACTATCTGGCCTGGTGGTGTTCATGGGTTTTGGCACCGATGGCACTAGCTTGCTGTCTCCTTTGTAGGATTGCTTTTTAGCTCCTTTGCATCAGTCTTCTTTTCTATCCTTTGGGCCTCATCTTTTCCTTCCATTTTCTCCTCCTTGAAGTAACATTAAAGCTATCCAAAATCATCCATTTAGCTTTATTTTGCTCCTAACAACTTTATTTATTTTCTAAATCAAAATATAATAATAGTGAGTGAATTTAAGCATCAAATAAGTGCAAAAGACTAATTATTAAAGGAATAAAATATGTCATTTTACATTCTCATCAAATGGCTATAAGACATGGCTACAAATAACTTCCAATGGCCAAGTGAGATGACTGTGTCAAAGAAACCAACACGAGTATATGAAATTGATCCTATTTTGGCATTAATAGCTCAAGCTGCAGTTTTCACACAATAATTGTTGAAGAATCAAGTGGGAGTAAATGTCATTCAGATTCCTCAGACTTTCTGTGACTTCAGCTAAGCTAATCATCCTAGTGAAGAACTCAAACCAAAAATCCATTCATGCAACCTCAATAAGAGCAAGTATAATTTGTTGAAAATTTCAATAGGTAATAAAATAACCCATATTCCAACACATACAATTCTGGGTGGAGAAACCATCCAAATTTTTCTTGGAGAAATCAATAGAATATGGGACAACCTCATCAAGGATTTCAATAGCAAGAGAAAAAGGCAGATTGGGAGATTGGTCTAGCCTAGTTTGCCAATACCTCAAATAAATTCTCAGCCAAGGTTGAAAACTTCATCAACAAAATAAAAAATTTTGTGGTTGAGACAAGGCCTAATATGCAAAACTAATCTGCACGGATATGAAACTTGGAAGGTCAAATGGCTCAAATGGCTAATATGTTCAACAATCATCAACAAGCAACTTCCCTAGCAATACAGAAGAAAATCCCAGAGAATATTGCAAAGGCATCACTTTAAGAAGTGGGAAGGAATTGGAACCTCAAGTGAGCAATGAGAAAGACAAGTCAGAAAGTCAAGAGCAAGAGGAAGTCCTTCGTAAGCCACAACCACTGCCTCCTAAACAACCAGCTACTTCTATACCATTTCCTCTACAACTAAAGAAAAGAAAATAAGATAAACAATTTGAAAAGTTTTTGAAAGTTTTTGGAAAGCTTCACATCAATATTCCTTTTGTTGATGCACTCGCACAGATGCACTTGCACATCAATATCCTGTCAAACAAGAGGAAGTTAGAAGAATATGAGATGGTTGATCTCACCGAAGAATGTAGTGCAATCATCCAAAGGAAGCTGCCTCCAAAACTTAAAAATTCAAGAAGCCTCAACATTCCCTGTATTATTGGGAGTTCTATATTTGAAAAGGTATTGTGTGATCTGGGAGCCAGTGTTAATCTTATGCTCTTATTAATTTACAAAAGATTGGAACTAGGTGAAGTAAGACCTACAACTATCTCTCTTTAGTTTGCAGACAGATCTGTCAAGCACCCAAAAGGCATTGTTAAAGATGTACTTATTAAGATAGACAAGTTTATATTTCCTACAAACTTTGTGGTGCTAGATATAGAAAAAGATAAAGATGTCCCTATTATATTAGGGGGGCCATTCCTAGCTATTGGGAGAGCATTGATTGATGTGAAAAAGGGTGAACTAAAGCTTTGGGTGTAGGACAATGAAGTAATATTTAAGGTGTTCAATGTAATCAAATATCCGGTAGCAAGTGATAACTACTTCTGGATAGACTCATTGGATACCTTAATATCTTAAAACTTAGGAAATTCAGAAGATTTGTTGGAAACTAGCTTAACTCACACAACTCCTCCAGCTCTTGATGAGGAAGATATTGCAAAGATTGTACATTGGCTGGACTCTTTTGGTCCAAATAACAAAAAATATTTTGAAACCTTGGGATAGAGCCTTCCTCAATCCACCCCTTCAAGTGAAAAGACACCATATCTTGAACTCAAGCAATTACTGTACCATTTGTGGTATGCATTTCTTGGAGAGTCTTCTTCACTACTGGTGATAATTTCTTCTAGCCTTTTTGGAGAGTAAGAAGATAAGTTATTGCGAGTTCTCAGGAGACACAAATCAGTTATTGGGTGGTCAATCTCATATTTGAAGGGAATCAGTCCAACCTTATGCATGCATCAGATACTAATGGAGAATAATTGTAAACCATCTATAGAAGCTCAAAGAAGATTGAATCCAACCATGAAGGAGGTGGTTCAAAAGGAAGTGCTCAAGTGGATTGATGCAGGTGTTATCTATCCTATCTCAGACAGTTCCTGGGTTAGCCCTGTGCAAGTAGTCCCAAAGAAAGTTGGAATGACCGTGGTGAGGAATGACAATAATGAATTAATTGCTTTAAGAATTGTCAAAGGATGGAGAATATGCATTGACTATAGGAAATTAAATGCAGCCACAAGGAAGGATCACTTCCCATTGCCATTTATCGATCAGTTATTGAATAGGCTTATTATTGCTTCCTAGATGGCCATTCAGGATACAATCAAATAGACATTGCTTTAGAAGACTAAGAGAAGACTAATTCACCTGTCCATATGACATATTTGCTTTTAGAAGAATGTCTTTTGGTCTTTGCAATGCTCCAGATACATTTCAAACGTGTATGATGGCTCTTTTTTCTAACATGGTGGAGAAAATCATTGAAGTCTTCATGGATGATTTTTCCTTGTTTGGAAAATCTTTTGATCATTATCTTCAAAATATGGAGTTGGTTTTAAAGAGATGTGAAAAAAAAAGTTAGTGCTAAACTGGGAAAAAGCTACTTCATGGTGAAGGCATTATTTTGGGACATCGGATTTTATGAAGGGAATTGAAGTTGATAGAGCCAAGGTGGAGACAATAGAAAAACTGCTGCCACCAACTTTTGTCAAGGGAATTTGGAGTTTCCTTAGGCATGCAGGATTTTAGAGAAGGTTCATTAAAGAATTCTCAAAAATCTCAAAGCCGCTCTCCAATTTGCTTGTGCAAGGTACACCTTTCGACTTTAATGAATATTGCATGAAGGCATTTAATACTCTCAAGGAGAAGCTTGTCTCAGCACCTATTGTTGTTGCACCAGAATGGGATAAACCATTTTAATTAATGTGTGATGCAAGTGATTGTGCAGTAGGAGCAGTCCTAGGACAGTGAAGGAACAAGGTATTCCATATCATTTATTATGCTAGTAGGACTCTCAATGATGCTTAGCTCAACTATGCCACAATTGAGAAAGAGTTGCCTATAATTATCTTTGCATTTGATAAGTTTAGATCATATCTTATTAGTAATAAACTGATTGTATTCATGGATCATTCTATAATCAAATACCTTATGGCTAAGAAGGATGCAAAGTCAAGACTCATCTGGTGGGTGCTTCTCCTCCAAGAACTTGACTTGGAGACCAAAGATAAGAAAGGAACATAAAATCTTATAGGAGATCATCTCTCAAGATTGGAGTTGAAAGAAGATGAAGAAATATAGAAACCTCCCATCAATGATCAATTCCCAGGTGAGCAATTGTTTGCTACCACTTCAACACAGCCCAATCCATGGTATGCAGAGTTTGTAAACTATCTAGCAGGAAACATCATGCCACCTAATCTATCTCCCCATCAAAAGAAGAAGTTTTTATCTGATGTGAAGCATTATTATTGGGAAGATCTAATTCTCTATAAGCATTGTGCTAATTAGATAATAAGGAGATGTGTAGTAGAAGAAGAAATGGAAGATATTCTCAAGCACTGCCAAATGCTTGAGTGTGGAGGACATTTCAAAGGAAACAGAATAGTTGCAAAAGTTCTACAAATGGATTTGGCCTACATTGTTTAAGGATGCCCAAGCTTTTGTTACAGCATGTGATTGATGCCAAAGAACTAGAAACATTCTCGAGAAAGAATGAAATGCCTTTAAAAAACATTTTAGAGGTGGAACTTTTAATGTATGAGACATTGATTTCATGAGACCATTTCCTTCCTTATACAACAACAAGTACATCCTCTTAGAAGTGAACTACGTATCAAAGTGGGTGGAGGTAGTTGCTACTCACACTAATGATGGGAAGGTAGTGCTGAACTTCAAACAAACATCTTCACAAGATTTGAAACTTCGAGGGCCATTATTAGCAATGAAGGAAGCCATTTTTGTAATAAACAATTTGAAGCTCTTCTATTAAAGTATGGATTCAAGCACAAAATAACATCAGCCTATCATCGTTTAACAAATGACCAACCAAAAATCTCTAATAGTGAAGTGAAGCAAATTTCTAGAAAAGCTGGTGCAGAACTTCTGCAAGGACTTGGCTGAAAAGCTAAATGATGCTTTGTGGGCATATAGGACTGCATTCAGGACATGTATAGGAATGTCGCCTTATAGGTTGGTATATGGAAATGCAAGTCATCTCCCAATGGAGCTAGAATATCAAGCTTACAAGGCAATGAAGCTATTGAATATGACTATGGAGGCAACCAAGGAAAAATGTCTGTTGCAACTTAATGAACTGGATGAATTTTGTAACGAGGCATATGAGAATGCAAAGCCTTACAAAGAGTGGACCAAGACTTGGCATGACAAGAACATCCAAAGAAAAGAATTTTTCCTAGCTAAGAAAGTGTTGTTGTTCAATTCTAGGCTTTGTTTATTCCTTGGAAAATGCAGATCAAAGTGGTCAGGTTCGTTCACTGTAATAAAAGTTCTCCGATATGGTATTGTGGGGCTTCATCATGAAGAAAAGGGGACATTCAAAGTCAATGGGCAGCGACTGAAGCCTTATATGAGGGTGGCATTGATCACCTTAAAATAATTATCAAGCTTGAATAACCCTGAAGAGGAAGAGTTTGGCCGAAGACTATAACTTAAACACTTCTTCGGAGGCAACCCAAGCTTTTGAACCTTCTTTTAGTCTCAAATTGCATTAATGTAGTTGTCAATTGCACATTCTATAGATTTAATTATTTTAGACTTAGTTTTAGTTAGACATTTTAAAATTTAATTCATGTCTTAGTAGTTAATGTCATTCATAATAACATGCTTTAATATCTAATTTTTAGGGTAGACATATCTAGAAAGGACCCACATCATTAAGGAGTGACTACATTTTAGCAACTGAGGCACATATAGAGTCCATCCATCATCCAGCAATTTAGTGTCATGGCACTAAATTCCTATGCCACGGCATTAGAATTTCCATTCGCCAACAAGCATCATCAAAAACTTCCAGTGTTGCAACACCCAAAGTCAAGGTCGCGGCATTCTAGTTATGAATCAGTAGCAAATTCAATTAGAAAATTAGCGTTGTGGTAGAAAATCCCAGTGCTATGGCATTGATGTGAGCTATGTGAAGTCAGACAATTAGTGTTGCGGTAACCAATTTTAGTGTCATGGCAACCAATTTCAGTGCCCTGGCCTTGATGAACAATTTGTGCATTCTAGCAAGCAACCAATGAGTTAGTGTCATGACACTACATTCCTATGTCATAGCACTCAGCTTCCCACATGTGAATGTGTTCCATGTGTTACTTAAGTGCCTTGACACCCTTTCTTGTGCTGCAGCATACATTCTCTTTAGTCGTGACCCTTATGAGAAAGGCCCTCTTCCAACCCTAAATCCTTCAACACTTCATCAAAATTCCATCAGTCTCCACCCTCTGAATCTCGAAGGAACCTTCCACATGAAGATTTTCATCCCCAGTTCACATCATCCATCCATCATCATCCCCCTTAAAGAAGTCATAGTGCATAAGGGTCTCTTCAAAATAGGTTTGAAATCCCTTTCTGTTGTGAAAATGTGTTACAATACCTTCTTGTTGGGAATTTATGAGTGGGAGCCGTCACTTTGGAAATAAAATATGTTTGTGTTGGAAGCATTAAATTATGCACTTCAACTGCTTGTCAAAATGCCAGAAGAACGAATTGCATTAGCTTGAGAGGTGGTTATGGAAATTCCTCATTGAAGTGAGATTCATATTGAAGGGTTGCATTTATCAGCAAAGCATTGTGGCTTGCATTTGGAGGATTGGAGCTACTGTGCTTAAGAAGAGTAGATTGTTATAACATTAAATTGCATTGGGTTGATAATGCATTGGGTTGAGTTGCATTGTATTGAGCTGCAGTGTTGAATTTGACATACTACTTGCAAGGACATTTCTATCATGCCTCCTAAAGTAAAGAAAACTATGGTTGCGGGTCCTTCAAAAAAGTGGAAGAGTGCCAAATAAGAACATCTCATCAAACCTATGTTTGTGAGTGAAGATGCTATAGAAAGATATAAAAATTCAACTATATGGAGGAAGTGCATACAAGAGAGGTGTTTTCATCACCCCATGAGAGGTGTTCTTGATGTGATTAAAAAATAACACTGGGAAGAGTTTACAAAACAACTAGTTGTAGCCCTTTTCTCGATTGTAAGAGAATTCTATGTCAATGCAAAGGAATACAAGAATTTGAGGTATTAGTAAGAGGGAAGTGGGTTCCATTTGATATAACCACAATTAATCATATATATCAATTGTCTGGCTTGCCAGAAGATGATTTCTCCAAAATGAAACATCAATGATTTGATTTTGAAGAGAAAATTTGGGTCTTTGCAAAGATAGGCACGATATGGACGACATCCAAAAAAGTAGTGCGTATTTGTCCTAGCAAAGGCTTATTCATTAAAAGAAAAGTTTGACATTATTTTATCTCTACGAAGCTAATGCCATCATATCATATTTTAGGAGTATCCAAAGAAAGGGAAATGTTGAACTATGCTATATAGATTGGTTATCTATTGATGTAGGGAAGATCATCGAGGCTTCAATCCTGAATATGTCATAATTATCAACACTGACAAGAGGCTTTGGTCATCCATCACTAATTTATGATCTTTATCAACAAGCAAGAGAACCAATCCGTCTGAAGAGATTCAGCACTCCAAACCTGCGATTTCACTAGACATGATCAGATAGATTTTTGAAAATAGAGGCCCTAGTGATTTCGAAGCCCCTCCCCATAGGCATGATGTCTTGGGTCCTTACACAAGTTCTGCACAAGCAAGCTCATCTCATTGGGATAATAGATCTCAATCTAATGATGAAGCTAAAATTTCTAGCTTGTGAGATGAACTTAGACAGACAACTAACTCTATTCATAGATGCCTTGATCGATGTTTTTCCAGATAGGAGCAATTTTTTGACTGCTTGATGCAAGTCCACATTGCTTTGGCCTCAGTACTCCCTACTCAATTGGGCAATCCAATCCAACTTCCACCACCTCCAGTGTTTCCACCCATGACTTCCTCTGAAGCTGAACCTAGAGATGAATCTAAACATGAAAATGAAGAGAAAGAGAAAGATGATGAAAACATTGAAGATGAAGATATTGATGATGCTAACTGAGCTCTTTCAAGGAAGTCCTTGCACCTTAAATGTGTATTTTATATTGAGGATATTGTTGTTCTAAAGTTTGAGGGTGGTTATTTCTTATTCTCCTTCTTTGCATTACATTTTGTGTTATTTCTTGTTCTCCTTTTGTTAGCTGTTATGCTATTTCTGTTTTAGTCTGTGTTGTCTTATTGTGAGTCTTTTCAGGAGTCCTTTAATGTAGTTTATTTTTATGTCTCTCTCTCTCTATATATATACATATATATATATATATATCTGAAAAAAAGTTGGGCTCAATTGTATGAGATCAATGATAAGAATATGATACATTGCACATAAACATTTAGAAAATTGAGATTCATGTTTAGTCTATGAACTTCACTTAAGCAAGTGTTGGGCTGCACTTAAGATTCCTCACTCACTTGAACACTTAGCCATGTTGTTAGTTTACTTGTGTACTAAGAAAGGAGTTAGACGACTATATGAACATAATTTGGTGAGACTTTAAAAGTTGTTTTAATCATTATTCAAAGCAAAATTTTAATAACGAATTACATAGAAAATTATTTAGGCATTCTTTGGTCAGTTTGAGTCTTTTCATCTAACCTAGTATATCACTTTCACTAGTGTCCCCATCGAGCTTCAATGAAAAGAATAGCATATGCGACGTATTTGAAAGAACACCATTCAACTTTTCCTTCTCAATATTTGCCATCCAAAACATTTGGGCCTAAAAAAAACTATGTTTGACCCATTAAGAGGCATATTACACACACATGGTTGTTCAAAAAGTATATAAAAGAGCAAAAGCAAATAAGTTTGGGGGTGTTAAAAGAAGAATGATAACATAAAGAAGAGGGACTAAAAGAAAAGAATTAGTAAGGATTCATCCCTAATTGAGAGGATCACATCCAAATGAACTCTAAAGAAAATAAGTTTAGGGGTATAGTAGTAATACAACACATAAAATAGAGAGAACACTAGACAAAAAGTCAAGAGAGTGAACTTCCATGTGGAACTTATTTATGATCTCTTACTTTATGAATCCTTACTCTTTTTCTTGTTAACTAGATGTGAGGCCCCACTACAAACCTAGTAAGAACCAATGATTTTTAGTGATAAGTTGTTAAAATTAGTGAAGAATGTTGAGAAAGATGAACTTATTGAGTAGCTTTGCATATTCTTTCAATCGCCAACTTCTATTCAAGTCTTGAGTGAATAAACGACATTGGCTCTATCTCATGCACATAGATAGGGAATCAAAAGTAAACTACAATAATGCCTGGGTTGAAGTTCTAGATATGTAATATGGTTTGAAATTTTCTATAAGGCTATGTACATGTGAAGTCATTTTGAGATCTCTATAAATTGAACCCAACCGTTAATTTGTTTTTCTCTTTTATATAGAAGAATATGTTCTGTGGAATCATTAGTTTGGTTTTGTTTTGCTTTCTTTTGTTTTGCTCGAGAACTAGCAAAAAGTTAAGTTTGGGAGTATTTAATAAGTGAATTTTATTCACTTATATTATGTCTATTTGAACTAACTTTTAGTTCATTTTTGACTTGTGTTTAGTTAACTTAAGGTATTTTTGCTTGTTTTTATTTGTAGCGGCATGGATGTAGGGAAAATGAAAGAAACATGATGAATCAATAAAGAGAAGAAGAAATGGAACAAAGAGAAGGAAAGTAGAAAATAATGGACACCAACTTAGTGCCACAGCACTAAATTTGTATGTTACAACACCAAACATGATGCATGAATATTTCTCAAGTCAGCAAGCTAGTGTCACAACACTAAAATCCTATGCTGTAACACAACATGGAGGATGGCCAGACAACGACTTGGTGCCATGACACTGAATTTGTATGCAGTGACACTAAACTTGATATATGCAAAATTCTAGTAGAGAGTTAGCATTGCAACAGTGAATCCTAGCATTGAATCAAAATTTAGTAAAGGCTATGCCTCGACACTCAACTTAGTGTTGCGACATTGGGATGTGTGATAGCCCTCCGAAAGTTGTAAAAAGAGCATGGAAATGAGGAAACCCTGAGGAGAATGGTATAAAAAGAGGGATAAACACATCTTAAGGGGTGTTTTGGCAAGGGTTAGTAGCTGGAAATAGTAAAGAAGGCAACAATACACGATTTGGAAGGGAGATCTTCTTTGAAGAGAAGAGAAGATGAAAAGAGAACAAAGAAGCTGAGAACACTACATGAAGAAGTTCATCCATTGATCTTTCTTTATTCTTTTTTAGTCATTTTTCTTTCTTAATCATGTTTAATACAATGTGTATTATTGTCTTTGATTTCATTATGAGTTAAGGACTTTAATCTAGGGGAGTGATGTAGATGAATAACAATTATTTAGTTTCATTATGTTTAATGCATTTCTTTTTTTATTCATTATCTACATTGAGTGTTTAATCCAATTTTAATACTTGTGAAAGAATGTTGGCCCTTTCAATATGATTTGTGATTCAATTTGAGGTTGAAAAGTGATAATTGAGTTAGATCATGATTAATCACCATAAGATGGTCATGATGATAGAGATATCCATAAAGCTTATGCAACATTATGAGTTTCTTGATCTTAATGTATCTTGATTAGTTAAGATTTTCATAGAGATGTAGAAAATTAGCTAATTAAGATATGTTATTATGACTTGAGAAAGAATAGCAATTAATCAAGAGAAACTCATTATCTAAGTAGGAATAAACATTAATTGTCTAAAACTAATGAAACTAAATAGGATTAATCTAGTGAAATAGGAAACCCCTAGATGTTTTAATCAATATCTTTTTTATCTATCCAAATCTACATCATAGCCAAAGTACATTAGTCTAGATCTCCTCTTTATACTTTCTTACCACATTCCAATATTTCAAACAAGATTTAGAGTTAGAGTAGTTGGTAGTTAGCAATTATACATCCTCATGGGAATGATCTCTTATTCATAGTTTATTACCTTTAATGATATGTGCACTTGTGTTGGAAAATCTACAACAAGCTTTTTGTGAATCCTTCTTCCTTTTTTTTTTAGCCAAGCCTAAGGCCCCATTACTAGCTTAACAAAGGCCTATTGATCCAAGTGAACAAAGTTGTCAACATTAGTAGATAGGGATTATGAAAAGCAAGTCTACAGGATGTTTATTGAGATTATTAGAATCACTAAATTGAATGTTATTGATTAAAAAGCATGCATGTAGCATGAGACTGATAAAGCACACATACATGATATCACTTCATGAAGAGATTGGTGAACCATTAGATTCATGAGATTACATGGAAAGTGCTTTGAATGATTTCTGAGTTATGTGTAGATGCATAATTTGTCTAGCATGTTCTTGATTGTTTAAGAGAGATTATGTAGAACGTCTCATGAGACATGATTGTTGTTTTGCTTGAGGATAATCAAAAGATAAGTATGGGGGTATTTGATAAGCTCATAATTTACCATGTTTTAATACTTAAATTCATATGTTTTAGATCTTCAATTGATATGATTTTTTTTTGGCTTTTTATCACATTTGATTAAATATTGCACTTAATGGAGTTAAATTGTGTTTTAGGAATCAAAACATGTCAAAAAAGGAGCATTTTAATGGATTTGAAGGGAAAGATCATATGGATTAATACGGAAGACATATTTTAAATTTTTCAAAATCATAACAACGTGAACATCACTTGAATGTTGCGACATTAAAATTGGATGCCAAGGCATCCACAACATTGTGAGGAAAATCTTTCAGCAAAGCTACATTTTGGTGTCACTTTGAAGCAATTTTTGATATATCTTGAGATAGATTCAACAAAAGTGTTTAAGATAAAAGTTTATCCCTTCAAGTTATCTATTCAAAAAATAAAGAATCATAGGATTTGGAGATCAAAAGTGGAAGTTATGGATAAAACACTATAAGTGTCTTAGACTTCAGTCCAACTTCAGAAGTGTGAAAAATGGTGTCAATTTTAGTCCAAGTTTGGCATAGATAGTGGATGATTTGAAAAATATTGTCAACATGAAAGTTGTCTACCTTGAAATTATATTTGTAATGCATCAAAGATTAAGTGATTTCAAGATCTTATGAGAAAGTTATGGTTGAAACACTAAAGTTGTATCTAGCGAAGAGTAATTCAGTGCTGTGACACCGAAATTCAGTGTTGTGACACTGAAATTCAATGCCGCAGCACTCAACATCATTACATGAAGGTTTTTAGATAGTTCCATGGCACTAGGATGATTTTCTCTTGTGGTGAATGGAAAATAGCAATCTAAAGCCACGACACTCAAACTTGCAACAACTCTTTGGATTTTGCGCAAAAGGTTGTTTGAGTTACGCAAGAGGGATAAACCCTAATCATGTAGTATAAAAAGGATAAGGAACACATCTTTAGGGTCTTTTTGCAAGGAGAGAATGTGGCTAGCAAGAAAAAGAAGATTTTTTGAGGCAAAGAGGAGATTTGCAGGAAAGGGGAGCTGACAAGAGAGCAAGAGCAAAAAGTGCTACTTAGAGAGAGTTCTCCTTGATCTTTTCTTATTCTTTTTCAGTCCTTTTCATTTCTTTATTATGTTTAAGACAATGTGTATGATTTCCTTTGATTATATTGTGAGCTAAGCACTTTGTTCTAGGGGTTTGATGTATGGCCGGATTGTGATTATTTGGTTTCATCCTGTTTTAATGCAATTCTTTGCTTGTTTAAAGTATATATGAAATTTATATACTTATAAAAAAAAGTATATGTGAAATTTATATACTTAATTTTGAAAAAGCATTTACCTTGTGTCTACCTTTTGTCATCATAAAGGTTATTCTCAAGTTGAGTGTGAGTTAAGTTTCTGCAACATACTTGAGAATAAATTGTTATTACCGTAATGTTTCACCCATGTCTTTGCTCATCATCAAAATATACTTGGTTAAGAATGTTCGTCATCAAAATTAAGCTAGTTAATATGGTTCAACATTATTCCCCTTTTTGATGATGAAAAAACAGTGAGTGATATACCTTTTAAAACTTGTCTAATATTAAATTTAAAGCAACTTATTTTACAGCTATTTTATAAAATTTCAATTGACTAAATTAGTGCAGCTACCCCTGAGTTCATGCACATTATTTTAGCTAATTTCATGCAACAAAAATTTTTATTCTTTGCAGATATCATTTTATTTTATATCACATTATCACATTTTTCCCCCTTTTTGTCATAATCAAAAAGGTGAAAATAATCATCAAGAGTTATATATAATCATGTAAAAGAAAAAATGCATATATATTGAACTTTTTAAAATTTTAGATACAATATAGATACATCAAAAAAAATACAAAAGAAATTACATTAGAGAAAAAAAATGTAAAATGCAGTAGATCTATTTAAGTGGTTTGGGTTTTCTCTTGTAGGTCTTGAGAAAGACATCTTGAAGAGGTGGAAGAGGTGGCTTGGCTTTAGAGGAAGATGGTGTGGGAGAGGGCTTGGATGTTCTAGCCCTTTTTGGTGGAGGTTGAGGGAATGAAAAATGGATTCTTTAGAACTGTCACGGAAGTTTCATATGTGTATGTAATGGGTCCACAGTCATGAACATAGATGAGATCAATTTTTTTCTCAAAATGTTGGATTCACAGTTCAAGATAGACTGCAGGAAACCCTTTCAAGAGATTTCCTATGTTTGCATTCATTCAAGCTTGATACTCCTAATGGTACATAGTGATTCTCTCAAAAGGAGCCTTCTTGTGCTCTTTGGGACGTGAAATTCTAGGCTTCCTTTTTATTTTTGAGGTGGATGGCTGAGATGAAGAAGGTAATGGTTTTGGTTTAGGAATTGATTTTTCTTTTGGTTTTGGGGCTAGTTTTGGTTTTGGGATAACAGGTGGTTTTTTGGTTTTGGTAGTGGAAGGAGGTGGCATTCTAGGAGTTTTGGCTTTTGAAGTAGGTGAAGAAGGTGGTGGAAGAGGTTAACACCCTGGTGGAGACTATATTTGCCTTATTCTATCTTGATCATCCATTTGAAGATATGGGAGAGGCAGATTATCAGCAATGGCCTCTAGGTTAGCATTATTGTAGAAAGTGAATTCTTCCTTGGTGAGAATAAAGAATTTATAAGGACCTGATGGAGATGGAAACTCTTTTCTTGGAGGTTTTGTCATTGGAAGCTCAGAGTAATTTTGAAGAATTGTCTCTTTATCAGGGATGTGAATTTTGTGGTCTTTTGGAGTGAAAGGAGGATCAGGAAGAGATTGAATTCTATGCAAAAAGTTAGGATCTTCAAGTTCAGAAAATGGATATTCTTGAGGAGATAGATGAATTGATTGAGAGAGAAACATCCTAGCAACTTTAGAATTGATTTTTATTTTACTTCCAAACTCGGAGTCTGTCATCCTAATTGGATTAGATATACAAAGAAGAAAATCAAGATTATTATTAGTAGCTTTTTTTGTGGAGGACTTTGTGGTAGACGATTTATAGGGGGGTCCCATTCTGGTGGGATTTCCTCAATTTTTTCAAGAAAAAATATTCTTGCTTTGATATATTCCATCAATAAATCCATGGGGTTTATGTATCATGATGGAATCCATATATAATACAAGGAAGTGTGAGTGTTATCTTCTATGGTTGGAACTGATGGTAGTGGTGATGGAGGAGAAGTTTGTGTTTGTGAAAGGGGAATGTATGGAATGATGGAAGTTAAGTAGGTAGGTTAATCCACAAATTGATTAACCTCTGGAAGTGTGGGGGATGTGGAGACATTGAGGGTGAAGACATCACTGTAATGGGAGAGTTTAGTCTTAGTGGAGAGAAATGATGTGGAGGTAAAGAAAAATGAGTTGGAGGTGGAAAGAAAAATGAGTTGGAGGTGGAGAGAAATGAAGATGAGGTGGTGAAGAGTGTGGATGATAGGTTTGACCTCTGAATAATTCTACTAAAGCTTGTAGAGAATCAAGTCTCTAGTCAATCTTATCAGAATCATGGAAGACATAGCAGTGCTAAGAGTATGATCTATTCTATTCATTTGAAGGGCTAGAGTAGACAGAAAGTGTTCAATCATAGTTATTCTATCCTCTAGGTCTTTTGAGATAGTTTCTGGAGTGGGAATTGATGAGGTGGATGGTTGATCAGTGTGAGAGTGTTTAATGGGTGAAGGGGTTCTGATGGGGGTGTGTGAAGGTATTTATATTGTTGCTATATCTTCATGTACATCTTCTCTCAAAATTTCTTCTACAATATCTTCAATGTCTATTCTTTATTCTTCTCTTGGAAGTACTTCTATTCTCTTAGCTTTTGCTTATTCCTCTCTACTAGAGAATTCCTCTATTCCTTCTACTGATGGACTGATGAACTCTTGTCTTTTAATTATCTCTTCTTCTTCATGTAAGAAGAGTTCTTGTCCTTGTTCAGTAGCCTCTTCTATAACAATGATATCATTTTCTCTTTCTGAACTTTCATCAGGTCTGAATCCATTCAACTGAATTGCTCTTCTTGGTCTTTCAGAGACCCAACCCTTTGCAGTATGCTGAAAGCCCATTACTTTTAGAGCTTTTTCATCCAATTTGTTTGTGTTCCTTGGAAGCTTTTCATTCTCATTTGAGATATCTACTCTTGTTTCCTCGATTAGCTTGGTCAGAGCCATGCCTTAAGGTAAAGGGAACCTTGTGGTACTCTTGATCAAGTATATATGGTCTATCATCAGTCTAGCTAGATTTAATTTTCTTCTATTCTTTAATGCCTATATGATTCTGGCATCTTTCTCAGATATATCTCCTGCAGCTCCTGTTCTAATATATACATTTTTCATAACAATGAGATAAGCTAGCTTGAGATTTTCATTCAAGTGACTAGCATGCAAATAATTCTCCTTTTCATCTATCTTAGTTTCTACTAAGTCTAAGAATAGCATTGCTCTTGAAGGCTATACAATCTCTTCTTCTTCTTCAGAGAGATTGAAACAATTCCTTAAACTTTCTTGGGATAGTTCGATTTCTATTTCTTTTATCCATGATCTTTCTATTCTGGTACTGAGATTGCAGATTAGAGCTCTTACTAGTCTCGGATACAAACTATCTCTGTAACTCACATAGGCATCCTAGCTTTGGTATTTCAACCATTCAAATACTTCGAATTCCATTCCAAAGGCTTCAAAATTCAAGATTTTTCCTTTTATTATCCTCCTGTCCTCATATCTTTTTGTAAATCTAGAGTAATCAGAAGAGTTATTCAAAAATATTACCTCTAATGGATCGCATGAAGAAGTTTGAAGAAGAATTGGCAGAGACTAATCAGCGTATTGAGGAGCTAGAAGCTGTAGTAGATGTTCTTGCTGATTAAAAAAAAATTAATAAAGATGTTATTATGAATACTTTTTTTGATGAATTGTGCATTTTATGAACTTAGATTTAGAATGCTTAATTCTCTTCTTATCATGTTCAATCTTTCTTCTGATAATGATTTTGTGAAGACATGTGCTAGCTGATTTTTTAATGGGACAAATTCTAAGCTAATGTCATGATTTTGAACATGGTCCCTAATAAAATGATGCCTGATTTCTATATTTTTAGTTTTGGAATGTAGAGCATGATTCTTGGTTAGATGTATAGTACTAGTGTTATCACATCGGATAGGTATATTTACAAAATTAAGGCCAAAGTCTTTTAATTGTTGTTTCATTCATAGGATCTATGCATACCAACTACCTGCTAGTACATATTCAGCTTCAGCAGTTGATAATGCAACTAATGTTTGTTTCTTAGAAAACCATGAGATAATCATGTTTCCTAGAAATTGGCAAGATCCCGAGGTACTCTTTCTATCTACTTTATATACAGCAAAATCTGTGTCTGAGTAACCTATTAAATTAAAATATGAGCCTTTTGGATACCATAATCCTAGATTAGGTGTAGCTAAAAATATCTAAATATTCTTTTTATAGTAATAAGATGTGACTCTTTTGGTTCTGATTAGAATTTAGCACATATGCATACACTAAACATTATGTTAGGTCTACTAGTAGTTAAATATAGCAAAGATCCTATCATGATTCTGTAAAGTTTTTGGTATATAGACTTACCTTTTTTATCCTTGTCCATTTTTATTGAAGTGCTCATTGGCGTCCCATACCTTTTTCCATCTTCAATGTTGAATTTCTTTAGTAATTCTTTAATGTATTTGGCTTGGTGAATGAAGATTTCTTCTTTCATCTGCTTGATTCGCAGTCCTAAGAAGAAGCCGAATTCACCCATCAAGCTCATTACAAATTCTCCCCGCATTATTTTAGAAAATTGTTTGCAAAGATTTTCATTAGTTGCACCAAATACTATATCATCAACATATACTTGAACTATAAAAATATCTTTTATTGCATACTTAATGAAAAGTATGGTATCAACTTTGCCTCTTGAAAACCCTTTCTCAATGAGAAATTTGCTTAACCTTTCATACTAGGCTCTAAAAGCCTGTTTTAAACCATAGAGGGCTTTCTTAAGTTTGAATACATGATCTGGGTTGTGAGGATCTTCAAACCTAGGTGGTTGGTCTATATAGACCTCTTCATTAATAAATCCATTTAACAATGCACTCTTTACATCCATCTGATATAACTTGAAATTCATAAAAGATACAAATGCAAAATGTATTCTAATGGCTTTAATTCTTGCAACAGGAGCATATAATTCTTCAAAATCAATGCCTTCCTTCTGGCAGTACCCTTTTGCTACTAATCTTGCTTTATTTCTCACTACAATTCCAGATTCATCTAATTTTTTCCTAAAGACTCATTTAGTTCCTATAGAAGATTGATGATTTGGTCTTGGAATAACAGTCCAAACATTATTTCTTTTGAATTGGTCTAATTTTTCTTGTATAGTTGAAATCTAGTTTTTATCTTCTAAACCCTGTTCTATGCAAGTTGGTTCTATTTGAGAAATAAAAGTAAAATTATCACATACTTGGTGATAAGAAAATCTGATTCTAAATTTGTTATATACTTCACTAATTATCTGACTTTCAGGGTGATTATGCATAAATCTCCAATCTTTGGAAAAAATATCGTTACCGTCATTGTTTACCCCAGTGATAGATGGTCCATTGTCTGTTTCTTCTTCATCCATCTGTGTTTTTGATTGAAAGGGTTCCCCTTCTTTGTCTTCTTTTTTCATTTTCTCAACTAAAGTTATTAGTTCACCTGTCTCATCATCAAAACCACTTATCCTCCTAGAGGAATTAGTATTTTCATCAAATTTTACATAAATAGATTTCTCTACAACCTTACTTTTCAGATTGTAGACTCTAAATGCTTTATTAATAATAGAATAACCAAGGAAGATGCCTTCCTCAGATTTTTATTCAAATTTGCTTCGGTTTTCTTTGCCATTGTTAAGAATAAAGCATTTACAACCAAAAGCATGAAACTATGAAATATTTGATTTCTTTCTATACTATAATTCAAATGGAGTTTTGTTTATTATGGATCTAGCAAAGATTCTATTAATAATATAACATGTTGTGTTCATTGCTTTAGCCCAAAAATATTATGGATGACTGCATTCACTCAACATTATCCTTGCCATCTCTTGCAAGGATCTATTTTTCCTTTCAGCTACTCCATTTTGTTGGGGTGTTCTTAGTGTAGAGAAAGTTTGAAGAACTCCATTATTTTCATAGAAATCAATGAATCTATGGTTTTCAAACTCTCCACCATATTCACTCTTTATAGCAACTATATGAGAGTTTTGTTCATTTTGTAAATATTTGAAAAATACTTCAAAGAATGAAAAGGCTTCTTCTTTGGATGTTAGAAACATTACCCAGGTAAACCTAATAAAGTCATCTACAATGACATATGCGTAATGTTTTCCTCCAAGGTTTCTTGTTCTTGTTGGACCAACTAAATTCATATGTAGCAACTGAAGAGGTTTAGTTATATATACGTCTTTGTTTGATTTGAAAGATTCTTTTGTTTGCTTGCCTTTCACACAAGCATCACACAACTTATTATCAAATTTGAGTTTTGACAAGCTAACAACTAGATCTTTATTATATAGTCTTTCAATCAAATTCTTGTTGGTATGTCCCAGTCTTCTATGTCACAACATGGGTTCATTTTCATTAACAACAAGTCATTTGACTTGGATATTATATAAATCCACTAAATACACATTTTCATATCCCTTTTCAAGTACTACAACTGAATTTGAACTATCTAATATTAAACAAGTATGAGATTTAAATACAACTTTGTAACCATTATCACAGAATTGACTTACACTTAAAAGATTGTATTTAAATCCTTCTACTAATAGAATATTTGAAATTGTAATAGAGGGAGGTTGCCCAATTTTACCAATTCCAACTACTCTACCTTTTTCATTTTCCCTAAAGGTAATAGTTCCTCCATTTTTAGCTTTTAATTCTGTAAACAGCTCCCTTTCTCCTATCATGTGTCTTGAGTAACCACTATCAATGTACCACTTGCTATTCTCTATGGCTATCAAATACACCTACAGTAATGAAATTAAGCTATAATTTTTGTACCCATTTAGGAATGGATCCAGGTGGGTTAGTAGCAGAATACTTTGGTATTCATTATTTTTTAGATGCTAGTAATCTATTTTTTGGATATATAGTTGCATTTACTACTTTAACAACTATTTTAGGAATCCAAATCATATTTTTTTTGGGTTTTGATTTTCTTTTGTGATTTTTCTTTCTTTGGGTTTCGATATCTTTCTTTATTTTGAGTTTGAATAAGGTAGTAGTTAAGGTTCTTCTAAGAGCATGATTTTTTATTTTAATTTGCTTAAGTTCTATATATTTTGATTAGTTTTGAGCAATGTGTTTTCTTGTTTTAATTTGGAGCATTCATTAATTATTCTTTCAAGTTCTCTTATAGTTTTCTTGTGTTTAGCTTTTAGTGTTTTAAAATCTTAATACAATTCTTCTAATAATTCTTCAAAATCAAAAATTTTAGGTTTCAAATTTACCTTATCATTATGGATAGCCACGAAGCTTATTCCTATATGATGTTCTTCTTGATCCTTTTCTTTAGAGCTGAGTGAGCTGAATTGAGCTTTATTTTCTTCTTCTTCTTCACTCGAGCTTTCTTGCATCATATTTTTCAGCATTTCCTATGCAGTCATAGCTTTCTTCTTCTTTCCAAATTTTTTGCTATTAGAAACATTCTTTTTGTCAAAGTAAGAGTTATACCTTTTTCTTCTTGTCTTCTTATTTTTGTCTAGTTTTGGGCAATTAACCTTCATGTGCCCAGGCTTGTTGCAGTTGTAATAGATTAGACTTCTTTTTTCTTGTCATTACTCTTGAAGTTCTTGGAATTATTTTCAAATCTTTTCTTCTTGAACATGTTTCTAAATCATCTAGTTATCATTGTCATATCCTCATCATCTTCAAAGGTTAAGGCATCTTCTGAAGATTCTTCATTTTTTAATTCTACTTGTAATGCTATTATTTTCTTGCCTTTGACTTTATCTGGTGCTTTTTGCTTCATTAGTACTTTATGGGTCATGAGTGATCCCATGAGTTCTTCTATCATCACCTTCATTAGATCTTTTGCTTCTTGTATAGTAGTCACTTTAGGCATCCAGTGTCTAGGCAAAAATCTCAAGATTTTCTTTACTAGCTTGGTCACTTCATATTTTTCTCCTAAGTTCTTTAACTTGTTGGTGATTTTCTGAAATCTTCCAAATATTTTAGAAATGTTTTTTGATTCCTTCATAAAGAAGGCTTCATGTTTCTACACTAGAAAATTAATTTTAGTCTCTTTAACCTGCTTTGTACCTTCATATGCTACTTTGAGTTTATCCTAGATTTCTTTAACTCAATTACATGCAAAAATCTTTTTAAACTTAGAAGAGGTTAAAGCATAGTAGAGGTAGTTCTTTACCTTTGCCTCATGTTCTACTGCTTATATATCCTTTGTAGTGTATTTGTCTTCAGTGTTGAAACATTTATTTCATTTTTTAAGACAAGCCATAATTAGTAATCCATGGTAGTCAAGAAATTTTGCATTCTCATTTTCCATTGCCCATAATTGGTTCCATCAAATAGAGGGGGTCTAGAGTAGATTATCCTTCAGTAGATGTATTGTGGAACACACCGGCCATTTAAATCTCTACAAACGTTAATATACTGGTAATTAAAATTTAACTAGTGAAGCCTGCTCTGATACCACATGTTGGTCCCTTACACAATGGTAGCTTAAGAGGAGAGGTGAATTAAGCTTTTAAAACTTTTGGCCAAAACAAATAATTAAAGTGCCAAATGTGTAAGTAAAACACATTGCATAATACATAACACAAGATTTTAATAGTGGTTTAGCCCTTTCTGGATTCCTAGTCCACTTCTCTGAGTCAATCTACTTTACTGATCTCAGGCTTCACTAATAACTTGATCAATTACACATTGGTCTTATAACAAGCTGATCAACCAACTTACTAGTTTTCCAAGCTACCAGAAACTTTCACAACTTATTGGTTTTCCAAAGCTCACTAACAAACTTATATCCTTTCAACAAGTTTCCTACTTACTTATCTCAATAAATAAATACTAAGCACTTTGCTTATGTTGCCAAAAATTAAATTGAAGTGTATAGATTAATGCCTCTTACTTAGGCTGACTTGTGCATAAATTCATAATTCTAAGTAAATAAATGAATAATAAGAGTGAAAGATTCAAACTCCTTAATTAAGAAGAGTTTAGACTTAGAGAGCTCTGACAAAGTTGTATCCATTGGAGTTGAACTTTTGAAGGAAGATTTTGAATGCTCTTTATGTAACCAATGATGTTTGAATGATATTCAATTAGTTGTTTTCTTTTGCTTCTGAATCTCTCTTTTATAGGTTGAGAGAGATTTTTCCATTACTGACTTTGGCAGGCATTCAAATGTTTGAAAATATTTTTCTTTACCTTATATTTTGTCTAACATTTGACTTTACTGCAATCTGGTATCAGTCCATGACTTTGTTGCTGACTTTTCCAAACATTCACTTTCATATCAAATGCTCCGAAGTTGGTTCTTTAGATACTCCTAAGAGACAAGTGAACAGATAGTGTCTTGACTGATTTTGAATAATCTGATTTTTTTTCTTCAAATTCACCAAAGTTATTATAATCCTTCTTAGTTGTGATATTTTTTTACAGAGAGAAGTTTGGATTTTTTTAAACTTTTAATGCTTTTATTAAAGTAATCTGAAGCTTTGTTTAATATCTTCGAAGCATGTCTATTTACTCCAAAGTATATTTGAATTCACTCCAAAACGTGACTCTAAGTTCTTCAAAGCATATCTGTTTACTCTGAAGCATACTTGATAGTTCCGAAGCTTTTTAATTATCTCTGAAGTATGCTATAACACTTCCAAAGCCAAAAAAAGAAATTTCTGATGTGTGCTTGTGACAGCTCCGAAACTCATTGTGAGGATTTTGAAGCTTGTCTTACATTTTTCTCCAAAGCTTTGTAATCATCTCTGAAGTATGCTATAACACTTTGAAACTTGTTCGAAGCTTCTCTGTAATGAATCTAAAATGCATTGTAATAATTCCAAAGCTTTCCATTTTACTCCGAAGTGTGCCTATGAAGACTCTGACGCTTTCCAATTTGCTCTAAAACTTATTGTGTTTACTCAGAAACTTGTCTGAAGCCTTGACTGATTTATTCTGAAGCATACTATTAAATCTCCCAAGCTTGTCTGAATTCTCCGAGCCATGCTATGACAATTCCGAAGCATTAACTATTTTCTCCAAAATTCATTGAGAAATCGTTGAAGCAATCCAATTTGCTCTAAAACACATTAAAATGATTCTGAAGTTGCTTCTGTTGGCTCCAAAGCATGTTTTTAATACTTCAAAATTTTTATTTTCTTAATTTAAGTATATGTGAAATTTATATACTTAATTTTGAAAAGCATTTACTTTGTGTCTTCCTTTTGTCATCATAAAGGTTATTCTCAAGTTGAGTGTGAGTTAATATTTCTGCAATAAACTTGAGAACAAATTGTTAGTACCTTAATGTTTCACTTAAGTCTTTGCTCATCATCAAATATACTTGTTTAAGAATGTTTGTCATCAAAATTAAGCTAGTTAATATAGTTCACCACTTTTCAATGCATTTTTTCATCCTATTTTCTCTAAGTCATCCCATTCTTTACTCTAACCCCATTATACATAAATTTTAGCCATTTTAGCTAGGAAATCCTCTTATCTAGCCAGAAAAACTTATGATATTTTAGTAAACTCATCTTTTACCTATTTGAACCATGAAAAATGAAAGAAAATGGAAGAAAGTACAAATTTCCCACAAATGGAAGGTGCAACATGGAGTTGGGAGCTTGGTCCTTCGACTGGGGAGGATGGCTATGCTTGAAAGTAGATGTAAGCTCGATTTCCCAACCAAATCTCAAAATTTCAATTTTTTAGATTTGGGGAATATTGGATTTTTGGGGCTTAAATTGATATATATATGTGTGTGTGTGTGTGTGTAACAACCCGGGGCTCCAGGTGCACGATTGTCCGCTTTGGCATAGGGCGCCCACTCACGGACACTCCCCTTCCTCACGGTTTTGTCCCGCTCACACGGGCGCGTCACGTGCCACGCCAAAACGCGGCACACCTTTCACAATCGAGCCCTCACACTTAACCCAGGACTCCCTCCCTCACCCAGGCGATGTGGGGTGCCACTCACGC